>JAYXIM010031865.1:0-113957 GCA_037575425.1 Anastrepha fraterculus | reverse complement strand
TTGCAAGTCATTGGTATACCAAATTTAAAGTTGAAATTAAATTTCCTCTTTTTGAGCGCTAAATTACTGCATGCAGCGACAGATAACGAGACAAACGAACAAATCAACAGTCAACGGACTTAATAACCAAACAATGCACTTCACCACTCCCTTGGTAACACATAAATTACATTTATATGTGCATACGCCCCATATATATACGTGTATGTAAAAATATTTGCTCACATCGTGGTGAACTTGCGCTATTACTAGCCTGTATGCCTGCCAGCACATCTGTTTCCTTTCCTGCTTGCGCACACCTGCCGCTGTTGTCCCTATTGTCGCTTTGTGGTGGCATACAATAAGGCGCCTGATTCATTGTATGACTGTCTGCCACAACAACGTAACTTTGACAGCATCCCGTGGTGCCACAATTGTGCACACTGAGCTTCAGCTCGACGGCTATAGCCAACGAATGAAAAGAGTAAATGTCAACAAAAAGTTGTGCATATGCACACACACACACACACACTTATGCGCGTACATACAATTTCATTCAAGACGACTGCTGGTTTATGAGAAATGTTGGTGATTACAACAGTTAGCAGCAAAACTAGTTGCAAAATTAGTCAACTACGGCTGTGTGAATTGCAGCTCAGCTGCGGCTAAACTAACTCACTCGCTCTCTCTCCCCGCGCTCCGCTTACTTCTTCTCTGCATTAGGTACAGAAATATGGCTTTATATTTTTTATTTCTATAACTATACATATTTCATTTTCCTATTAATCGCTATAACTTACTTACCTTTCTCTTAGGCATGTCACGGCATCCACTTTTAACTTCTAACTGCTTCATTGCTTCGCTAACTCCACCTGCTATGGCGCACTTAACAAGTTAACGAAGCATAAAATCGTCAGTTTATGAACTCACATTCATCTTGTTTGGGGTTTCTAAGTATTATGCTCGATTACGGTGCTCATTCAGTGCAATATTGCAAGCAGATGCATCTCCTTTTAATTTTGCTCCCTCCGCTTTCGCTTGCTGTTGCTTTTGCTTTTGCTTCTTTGTTAATCGCACCCCATGTAAGTGTACGTGTACAAGTCTACTTATTTGTTATTACTAGTATACCTATATCTGTTGTTAGCGTAAACAGATTTTCATTTATTCTTATTTTTCACTTCGTCCTTTTGTTCCTACATTTTTACTCACTCCGTAGCTACGATTTTCATTCCGACATTCACCAATCTCAACAATTTAACCGATTAGCGCCAACTGCATTGCTGCTGTGCTTCGCTCCCTGTGGATAATACTTGGTTGGAATTGTTGGCTTTTGCACTTCGCATAGATTGCTGCGCTGTTTCGCTTGCGCTACGCATATATCTCGTTAAATTATCTTTATTGCTTCATTCTTTTTCAAGCTTTTAATTTCGTTCATCCAACATAAGTACGAGAAGTCAAGGCTAGATTTTGCTAAAGGGTTTATTTATAAAGGCAAACACGGAAAAGTATTTATATAAGATTGTGAAATGTGGCTAAAGCTGTTAGAGTATGAGAAAGTTATAAGTGTTTGAGAAACTATATGAAAAATAAGATGGGCTCAGCGAAACATTCCCTCGAACGCTTTTACACGCACTTTTGTGCTTTGAAAAAGTGATGGAAGAAGCGGAGGGGATGCTTCTTTAAATAAAACCTATCCCATGCAATTTTTACTGACAGTGCAAGCTATCGCGGCCATTTGAAAATGGAATGCATCTCAATTCAAAATCCATAGTATACTATAGTTTTCGGGTGCAAGTTGAAGATTTTAAAAGCATTTTTTATTTCATTATTTTGTTTTATTTTTTAAGTTTAGGAAGAGCAATTTAGTCATTTGTACGTTTTTTTTTGTGTTAATGTGTAGTAAAAAATTATCTACCTATGATTCTGTGTTAAATTTCTACAGGCGCAGGACTATTTTCGATTTAATGATTGAGCAAACCTGAATTTTTGTAAATATGAATCCATCTCAAGTACAAAAATAAATTATAATTCAGAATTTATAGTAGTCGTAACACTGCCCACAATCTAACATTTGTGCAGAGCTAATTTCAAAAATAGTCTGGAGGATTGGGTACCGCACCAATTAACACCAAAAAACATGACGGATCGAATCTGCGAAGACTTGGCCAATAACGGCCAGGAAAGTTCTACCTCATATATAGTAGGACATACTTCCGTATGGCTAAACACTAAATTTAGATCTCTACTGTCAACAACTGGACCGTTCGAAACACGCATTTGACCAGAAATGGCCAGAATTGGCTAACAGAAGAGGGCCTGTGTTCCATTAGGGCAACTCAAGCCCACACACGCCTATAGTGACTCGTCAAAAAATCCGGGAGTTAGATTGGGAAGTCTTAATGCATCCACCATATAGTGCGGATCTGACACCAAGCGATTACCCCATTTTTCCCTCATTGCAAAACTTCCTGAGTGCAAAACTTCCAAGAGAAGATTTTGATAATCGATTAATAAAGTTTCTCGCCAATAAGGATTAAAACCTTTAAAATGGCATCAAATTGTACAACAAAACGGGTCATATTTAGCCGGCATCAGACAATTCGAAGCATTTTAAATAAAGTTTTGAATTTTGTTCTAAAATAATGGATTTCGTTTCCTCCAAATTAATATTTCGCTTGGTGTTAGTTCGGATAACGATTCTCATATAATAATATATTAGGGAGTTGAATGAAAATTGTATATAATAATAATTTATATGACAACTTTGCCACAGGATAATTCTGAAAAAAAAATTGTATTTTCTGCACTTCTCTTTTTCCCTTGAATAATTCCAGATTTAAACGATTTTTTTTTAATCACTACATTTGGTCAAATGTTATGGTCCTTTAAAAAATCAGACATCCGATTGCATTTCGATCCACGTGGTGCTACGTGTTTGAATATAACTCGGCGAAGTTATGGGAATTCCACTGTGAAATTTTAAAGGGTTACTGGGCATTTCTTAAATTACAAAAATGAGAAAAAAATCTGTTAGAAATAATTTTCCAAAAATATTCACCAAAAACAAAAATTTATTTCTTTCAATAAATTTAAAAAATTAAAAAATTTAATTTTTCTTCAAAAAATTCTAGTTTTTTCCAAAAATTTTAATTTGATTTGATTTTTTTCCAAAACTTTTTTTCACAAAAAAATTTATTTTTTGTCCAAAATTTATTGGGCATTACTGGGCATTTCTTAAATTACAGAAATGAGAAAAAAATCTGTTAGAGATTGAAATTATTTTCCAAAAATATTCACCAAAAACAAAAATTTATTTCTTTCAATAAATTTAAAAAATAAAAAAATTTATTTTTTCTCCAAAAAATTTTAGTTTTTTCCAAAAATTTTAATTTGATTTGATTTTTTTTCAAAACTTTTATTTTACAAAAAAATTTATTTTTTGTTCAAAATTTATTGGGCATTACTGGGCATTTCTTAAATTACAAAAATGAGAAAAAAAATCTGTTAGAGATTCAAACTATTTTCCAAAAATATTCACCAATAACACATTTTTATTTCTTTCAATAAATTTAAAAAATAAAAAAATTAAATTTTTCTCCAAAAAATTGTAGTTTTTTCCAAAAATTTTAATTTGATTTGATTTTTTTCCAAAACTGTTTTTTTCACAAAAAATTTTATTTTTTGTCCAAAATTTATTAATTGAAAAAAGTGTTTTATCTGCAAAAATTCAAAAAAAATATAAGGGTGTAAAAAAGAACCACCATCTTTAACTTTAACATTTTTAACATTGTTAAATCTCAAAATTGGTAAATTTTGTCAAACATCTTTTCAATTACTTCTTACAATACTTGCGGTTGTACATAACTAAACATTCCGAAAATTCAACGACAGTGTCCAAAATACGTGGATCACTTGGCATGAAATCCAAACTAGATCACTCCAGCAGCTTGCAAATAATAAATACAAATGAATAAATAATTTTTTTTCACTTCAGAATTATTTAAAAAGATTGCGCTAACGAGATCTTGCTTAATTAACAGCGGAAGATCTCCTTATCTGCTTACTTTACCGCATGCACTAACTTAAACCTACAACAGCTTATTTTAATGTAAACCTTTCTCATAAAGCTCATAAAAACACATATACTGTGAACGAACTTGTAATGCCCTGTGCATGTATGAACTCAAATATTTCTAGCAAAAAGTAAATTGAGTAGCGAAGGATTTAATAAAGCGCATTTTGTACAGTTTAGTCAACGCTCAAACCATGCTTTGCTACACTTATTCACTCACACATACTTATTTAATACTATCCCGTCTATCTGTAAATTTGTAAAGCTTAAAATTTTACAACTGTATTATAAATGAGTTAATTTTTCGCCGTTTTCTCTGAGTTTATTTTCGTAGCAATTTCCGAAAAAATGTGGAAAGCATTTTTATTACCAGCATTTTTTGCCCACTCTCCTTTGCATAAGACTCTTTGTATTACTCTTTTTCATTTATTTAATATTTACATTTCTCCATGTTGACAGCTGTCAGAATTATTATGAATGAATGGCATTATTCAATTTAAGTTAATATAATAAAACTTTAAAGTTATGCTAAGTAACTAAGTGACAGTTGTGAATGTATTTATGTAAAATATAAGGTTATAAGTGCAGATAATTTCCATTAGATAATTTTGTTTTTTCTTTTGAATCTTTTTGACAATCAATTACTTACTTTTAAATACAATTCAATCAATTTTAATATAATTCAATCAGCTTCATATTGAATTAAACAAAGTTCACACATTAAAGTTTGAAGAATACAAACGGGTTTTTATTGGCGGCTATTTATACAAAATTTCATTTGCACTTTTTTGAAGTTATTATTCACCAGCAGATAGTTGTGTTTTCACTTTCCAATTCACTGTCACCCAAAAATGTTTAATGCCCAAATACTCATGCAATAGCCGACGTATAAAAGCGCTGTAACTCCCTTACAAAATGTAGCTAATCAAACATTAGTGACCTAACAGAAAATGTTATGTTAGAAGCATTAGAAATGTAAGCATTTTTTACAAGACGCTTTTAGGTTAGTCTTATAGTCTATACTTAACACACATATATTAATTCTTATAAATAAAGCGAGTACTCCTACGGGAACTAATAAATGCTAGAACGGCAATAAACATCATATCTGAAATACAAATTATTTTATATATTTAATAGTTGCAATGGGTGAAATAAAAGTGTTTTATCCCATCAAAATTGTATTCGATTAAAAAGGGGCGGTGGGAGGGGCTGGGACATATATGTCCCGTCAGCATTTTTATGGACGCATTTGTCCCGTTTAGTATTTTATGATCCAATATCTAAAATATTAATACCATTTGGTTTTATATAAAAGTTTGTTTTATTATGAATTCAACATATATTTAGTTTCAGTAAAGTGAAAAGAAGAAAACAATGAGCAAGTAATACAGTATAAAAAAATTGGTTTTTACTTATGGTAAGAAGCAAAACAGTCCTTGCATAGAGGAATCTGGCATTCTTCGCACAGTGTCTTTGTTCGCCTTTCTCTATTTTGTTGTGCACACTGTGCAACGCCTTGGCTTAGCAATGGGAACAGGAAGATGACCTGCAGATAGTTTCCTTTTTCTTCCTGATGTACCAGATCGACTAACAGCAGCTCTTTTTTTACCTTCATATTTATCATATTTTCCGCCAGAACGATCATAAAATCTAAGAGTGGATTTTGTCTCCGTCCAAGTTGGGAACTGATACCCAATCCAGCTCATATTGACCTGCTATTTAATCAGCTCTGTCCCCTCCAACCATTATCTGTCTGTAAAACTTAATAATTTCGGGGCACTCCACCTTAATTTTTTGACCGTTTTTCAATTTCATTTCTATCTGCGATATTTCAGACGAATTTTAATTACTAACAACGACTACTTACTTGGTGTCATGCCATTTGGTATACATCAAACCTGTGTTGCTTGCTCGGAAAACGCATTGACCTTTGTTCAGCTTTACGTCGATAATTGGCATTTTTTTGCGGTTTGTCATAACGGTTCCCAACGCTGCATAACTAGTAGTCTGTAGGAGATTGATACTTGTGAAGAACCGATTGAAGCACAAAGTGACTTCTGTTTCTCGAATTGTTGCAGCTAATTGATTTACGACGCGCTCTCCTAGGGTTCCCTCGACAGTTCCTTCTTCTCTCCCACAGTAGATGTTAAAATCGTAAGTATAGACAGTAAGAGCATCACACCTGAGCCACATTTTAATACCGCGCTTAGTAGGCTTCAATGGTAGCTATTGTTTCAGGGAAGAACGGCCCTTGAACTTCGTCATACTTTCATCAATACTTGGGTAAGGACTTTCGTTCCTTGCACTTGCAATTCGAGACTTTAGGCACTCCACAATATCTTCCACATAATACAGCTTGGATGCTCCTTTAGGTTTTTCAGGGGAAGCAAAATACATTTTTGATGACAGTAACAGAAATCTATCCCGCGATATTGCCAATTTTATAGCATCGTTTCCCATAGAACTATGTTTCGACCAATAGTGTTTCACAGATGGCAAACGATTATACCTATGACATAATCATCATGCAACCAATGACGACTTTTATTTCTCCAATATCTGTTAGTTTTACGTTTTTGTATGCTGGTTTTGATTTTCGCATTATCTCAATTCGTTCATTGGTACACTGGGTAATACGCATAAAGAGGCTTTCTGGGAAAATTTCCTTAATAAATTATAAGGATTGTCAGTCCTATCAAAGCGCTGGCTTATATCGGGAAGTCGATAACTGGTTAATGTTTTCCTTGGTACAAATTCTGGGTTGGGAGACGACCACATGGTGTTTTGAGCACAATCTGTGGAGTGCGTTGTTGGCAAAGCCTCTTCCGCATCCTCTTCACTATCATCCTCCGTGCTTTTTTCATCAGCAGATAAAACCTCACTATCAGAAGGCTCAATGACAATATCTCTTATTCGAAGAGAAATTCTCGGAAGTTGTATCAGATTAGCAGAAGGTGCTATAAGTGGAAGTTATAACTCTCCCTGAACACTACAATTATCTGATCTCTCAACTTCCTAATAAATTACATGAATTAAAGCTGCTCTTGTCGCTCAAGGCAAAATAGTTCATAAAGCGCTATTTATATCAATGCACCGCCACTTTGCTTTCATGTAATCGCACCTCTATGTTATATGGTGTCTGCGAGTACTAGAAGTCTACCACGGGTAAAGAATTAATTATAATTAATAATTTAAATTTTAATTTAGCAATAGTTTTTTTACACAAGTATATTTCTTCCTTAATTTTAATTATAAATGAAATGAAAAATGCGTGCTATTTCTCATTCACCATAATAATTGCATGGAATAAATGTTGAGAAATGGTTATGTGCCCCAAATTACATTCCTGAGGCGTTTGTGATAGGTCAACCTGGAGGACTTCTTCAATACTACTTTTTCAATCATCTTGAGCCATCTATCATAAATAATGTAATATTTCTAAATTTACACCTCCACAAAAATTAGACAAGCAAATCAGTACTAGTATTAATAGTAGTAGTCAGCACATCAAGTAATCTTGGAGGTTAGTGATACGCGAAACAAATCCTTCAACATGTTGATAATTTTGTGAGCAGTAGCGCAATTTTCATTAACTTTCTGGAGCAAAAAACTATCGCCATAACTCTGTCAGCCATCATTTAGATACAGCATCACTATAGGGTTTCAGAGAAATGAGCTTGTAGAGCGTCAACAAAATTTTAAGGTGTTAAAAAAAATACCCAATTGGTTATCAAGCGGAAAATTTGCTTGTCAAGATTTGATTCAACCTCAGCGGCTCGAAGTTGCTCGTAATACTTTCAGCGCGTACTTCTGGAAATCACTTTTCCCAACTACAGCACGCGAAAAAAATTTAGCACTTCAACATTTTGACAAATTTTTACTAAATTTATAAGAATATATTGTAATTCATTCCAAAGTAAATACCCTTCCAGTTCAAGTTTTACAAGAGTTTATAAAGAGACTTTGGCTACGCAGTTTTAAAGGCCATACAATTTTAGAATAATAAGGATCAAGTCAGTAGCGGCTCAAAATTCCGATTGATGTTTGATAATTTTTTATACCGTATGAGGAACGTATTTTCTTAACATAAAAAAAAAATTTGTTATATAATATAAAGAAATGCAAAACACCGCCAAGGAAAAAAATTATAAAAAAAGAGGTTGTCTGTAAAGTCGGTTTACTGACGATAGTTTAACGTGAGAACGTCATAAGAAAATATTGATGGAATGGTTGCAATTTTCAAAACAAATTTTAATTTTATTTGTTTGATAGATATTTTGTATGGATATAGAAGAGGAGGTAAATGGAGTTGCAATGGAATAGGTCAAGTTACATTTACACAAACGTGAAAAATGACGAAACATTTATCAAATTCATGAAAGATATCTTCAATTTCGATTGTGCATCAGACGTTAATAGGTCAACAACACTTAGAGGCATCATCATCGATTTGACTTTCAAGACACACTACACTTGAAACACTCCCTTTCATTTCCTATTTTTCCTATCATCGTTTATTCTCAACAGAGAATTGGTTCATTACCGTGCACACAGGAAGAAGGCATATGCAAATACAAGTATGTGAATTTATATACAAATGCGCATATACATACATATATATGCTCACTCAAGTAGGACAGAGCCAGATGTCGAACGTTGCCGAACGCGGGGGCCGATTGTGCTCTTTGTCGTTCGTTCCGCGCTCTCGCTTGCAGTTCAAGCACATTAGCTTACATTTGCTTGCGCACGGAATAGATTCATATATTTGATATGTCCATATGATTTGTATGCATCTTAACATATAGATTTGTTCTTTTTGAAAATTGCGCCAAATTGTATATGTATATTCATGTTTATATACATATATTATTATACAACATATCTTATAAGGTATATGGTAAATATTACCATACATTTTTTCCTTCATATATAATAAAAAAATTAATAATAATAACATTAAAACTACAGGTATTATTAACAAACTTGGTTTTATTTTAAATTCTTCAAGTAAATCAAATTAATAATAATCAATAGAAGGCATATGCAAATACAAATACGTGAATTTATATATGTACATTTGCGCATATACATACATATGTATATACGCTCACTTAAATAGGAGAGAGCAAGATGTCGAACGTTGCCTTTCGTTTACTTTGTTTGCTTTGTCGTTCGTTCCGCGCTTTCGCTTGCAGTTCATTCAAGGTAACGACAATGAGCAAGGTAACAACAAATGAGCAAGGTAACGACAAATGAGCAAAGTAACGACGCATTTTTTCGTGCGTGCAGCCGGCTAAATCGAATTATAAGACGTTATCACGTCAAAAATTATAAAAAAATGAGAGGATTTTCTTTCAACTTGAAATTTTTACTTTATAAACTTGACATGTTTACTTTTTAGTTCTGATTAGAAAGTTTGAAATTTTTATGAAAATTTACCGAAGTTTTCTAATTTTTGTAAAGGGTTTTTCAATAAGGGCGGGTATATGTTGCTGTGTGGCACGTAGCGCCGTCCTGCTGGAACCACATGTCGTCTAGGTCCATATGGTTCAATATGGGCCATAAGAAATTGGTTATCATAGTAGTGTAGCGCTCGCTGTTGACGGTGACCGCCTCACCAACGTCGTTTTCAAAAAATCCACATATTTAACCACACATTGGCATGGAAAGATGATTAATTTTGCACCTCGTATACATTGAAGTCTGACGGCTTGATTTGATTTGTTTTTAAAAAAGTTTAGCCACAAAGCCAGACCCTCAGAATTTGACGCTGAAGCGCTCCGAGAATATTTTTTCTACTGATTTGAGATATAAATTTACACAATTTAGAAAATAAAAACTACTCGGGCTTTTCTTCTTTTGAATTACAAAATCCCACTTGCTCGAAGTATTAAACAAATGCCGTTCTGACTTGCCAAGTTAATTACTTTAATGTTCAAGTTTCTATTCCTTAGAAAATGTCTCTAAAATTACACTGTAAACGAATTTTGTAGTTGGTAAACAGAATTTAAAAATTTAAAAATATCAGATTTTTTTTTTAATTTTTATTTTTTAATTTACTTGTATTTATATCCAACACATTCCCACTATTAGACTCCCAACCACCCGCATGATGCAACAGTTTTCACTTGTTTTACTCCCTCGTTATTGTAAATAAAATAAATATTTCACTCATTTCCAGTTTGCCGTTGATGTTGCCGCCACTGTAGTCAACACTATTACGTCTTTATTTTATGGTTGACGCGCACAAATATTTTATTAAACCAAAGACCAACACAAAAGTTCTATGAAAATACTGTGTATGTGTATTTGTATTTATTTTTGGTTGTTGACAATAAACAATGGCATATTTTTGTTTTTTAAGTTTTAAGTACACACACACACACATACACAGGCCAGCAGCGGGGAGTAACGACGATTAAAATGCATGTAAATAAATAAACTTTAAAATGAATTGGAGTGAAAAGTTTTTGGGTAATGCAATTCACTTTTTGTTTTGATGTTGTTTTTTCTACTTTTTTAGTGCATTCTATTATCAAAAAAACTATTACATATCAGCATAAATTTGTAGTTTAATATTCAATAACTCAATGATATTTTATTTTGTATTTTTTTAATTCCATCATATTTCTCTACTGCAGAGTATTTCATCACGTCATTTGTTTTTAATACCACAAGGATGGAAAATGTTCACATATACTTGTAATTTGGTCTCAAAATCTATTAATTTTTATCTCATTGAAACTGAATCTCAACTTACTCGGAAGACCTTTTGCATAAATTTAAGGCAGTAGTCTGCTTTACAGGCTTCAAAAAATCGATTTTTTTGTTTTGTTTTAAATCTCTTCCAAAACTATCCAAGAATATGTCTTTAAAATTCCAGAGGCCAATTCGACATATTTTCGAAGCTAGAGCAGTTTTGGTGGCCGAGCGTCGAGCAGGTGCGAATGCTCAGGCAGACTTTAAAGCGCGTTTTCTCGAGTTTTCATTTTCACAAGTGTTAGAAAACGGTGCCGGCGATAGCAAAAAGAATATATGTCCGATCGAAAAAAATCAAAGTGATCTAGCTTCAGTATTAAATTATCTTCTATTTGAACTAAAAAAGTTGGCCAAAAGTATTATTTAAACTACTTGTTTTGCAACTTAAAGTCAATTTTTTTTCTTAAAAAAGTGAATTTTTTTTTTCAAACTTCGAAAAAATTTGGAATTTTATAACTTCTTCGGTATTTTTTTAGTTCATAAAGAAAAGAAACTTATAAAAATTAAAAAAAAATTTGGTTCGACTGTTTCAGATGCATCGCACGACCTCCATCACCGGCACCGATTTACAAGTGCAGACTCCAGGCGCTCCAGAAAAATACTTACAACTTTAAAAAATTTCAATATTTTTTAAAAATAAATATTGTTTTTTAAACCTTAAATATAGTACACTATCGTCTTAAAATTCCGTTTACCGCAATCATTTCCTTCCCTTTCAAAAAAAATTGCTAAAAAAACGCTTTTTTTCGGCTTCTAAAGCAGACTACTGCCTTAAATAAATCTTTTCTACTTAAGGTTGGACTAAAAATAATGAATAATTCCAAAATTAAATTGGAAACATGACAGTAGAGTATTACTATTGAAAGCATTTATGGGTTTAGCGACCTGAAAGATGTATTGTGCCTGACAATAGACAATTAAGTTTAGCTGACGTTAGGGGCACTGCGAATCTCAAGGCATTCTTTATGCCCGTATTTTATCGGATCACAAGGAGCGAATTGGCATCAAATTATATCACAATTTGCAAAGCTTTATTCATTATCTTTCTTGTCGAATGTAACAATTTATGATCGACCTGTCAGAAGAGTTCCCATTCAATCACTTGGCGCATCGTTGAAGCAAAATATTACTCATACGCCCCGTATGGCAAATACGCATAACAGATTTCTGAATTGAAAATGTATTCAATTCTCGTTTTGTATTTCTGAATATATATTATAATATAATTGCACCAAATAAATTATATATAAAATCATGGTGAATACAATTTTTACACCAGTTGAATAATCCAAATCTACCAAACCACATAAGCGAAAATTTGGGGAGTTGGTAGCGCAAACCAACGCAAAAATTTCCAGCTGAAAATGCAGAAACAAAGCACAAATATAAAAAAATCTAAATTCCAATGCATTTACTTCACTACTCACTTCTCGCTCAAATTCCACTTTTAATTGCGCAAAATTATTAAAGCATCTCAGCAATTGCGCCATTTCACGCGTAGTTCGCACCATTAATTCACAAGCAGCGATGACCAGCCAAAAATCGATTGTATTTATTGTTACTAAGAAAAAAGCAACGACAAGGCCCCAGGAAATTATTATGTAATTCCAAATGAAGACCAATATAAATAGAGTTAAAATGTTGTAACCAGCAATGCCAGTGATGCTGAGCAGCAGTTGCTTGCCATAAATTCTACCAAATTGCTGACACACCCGCTGTATACGTATGTAAACACCAATAATTTCATTGACTTCATGCTGCATAGCGTCAACATTTGAGTTGTGTATACTCTTGACCATGAACTTAAGGCGTTGGTGCAATATCCAAATATACCGGTAAGTCACTATGATGAAAGTATAAAAGTGAAGCACTACTAACAAGACGATATTCTCCATAAGCAATGGTAGTAGAGTAATCGAAAATGTGAATAAACTGAATTTGTTATAGAAACGAATTATTCTAAAAATGGGTGGTGCGTTTTTCAGCAGAATTATCAATCCCTTCATGATGATATAGTTGTCGTAGGAAGTGCAATGCTTCGCTAAATAGCTATGCCTTGCGAAGTACATGCTGTCGAATGCCCTGAATTCGTTGAATATTCCCAACACGCTCTTGTACTCACTCCAATTGGTCCACATAGTTGCTAGTAGTGCATTTATATTGACCATGAGTGTAAATTGGCCAAGCTGTTCCATAATTGTGCCATATTTCAGGTTGTCCAAATCAATGAGACGGCTTTGGAAATGAGCATACAGGGCTAAGCTAATTATGAACGTATCAATGCAAATGTTGTAAACCATGCAATATTTTGATGGCGCAATGCTTTTTCGTGTTTTGTTAAAGCCATAAGGCATGATGCCAAAAGCAATGGAAAGCCAAATTGTAGATCTTACAACAAAACGAGAAGTACAAGAACGGCACCGTGCCCACATGACTCTCGAAGCTAATTTAAACCGGAACTAAATCATTTCTAATTAAATTATAAACAATACGACTGAAAACTTATGACCTTTGTACATTTATTATCGGATGTTCTGTCCACCAGGTTATTTGCTATGTCATGCAATAGTGACATGAATACTTGACAACTTTGACATGTCTTATCTGGCATCGAAAATAACAATTAATAACACAGGACAGGGTATTTACGTGGGCAAGCGAACTTAAGCAAGTGAAAGGTCGATTCATAAATGCCAGTAAGAACGGAACTTCCAATGAAATATTGTACAAGAGACTTCATTAGATTGAATTGACTGGCATTCTAAATTGCTGGCAGGTAAACATTTTGTCATTATAGAAGTCTGCTTCAAATTTTAAATAACGGCTAATTTACAGTCCGTTTGATAAAAAGTTAAATTTAAGGTGTCCAAATATATAGGCGGCCGCCGTAACCGAATGGATTGGTGCGTGACTGACTACCATTCGGAATTCACAGAGAGAACGTTGGTTCGAATCTCGGTGGAACACCAAAAAAAAAATTAAGAAAAACATTTTTCCAATAGCTGTCGCCCCTCGGCAGGCAATGGCAAACCTCCGAGTGTATTTCTGCTATGAAAAAGCTCCTCATAAAAAAATATCTGCCGTTCGGAGTCGGCTTGAGGTACTTATTCTAATTGGGTTTTTTGTCAGATCCCACGTGACTACTGTCGAACTAAATACCTAACTTTTTTCAGTATTCATTGACATTTCATTATGGAAAGACTTACGTCTCAACACGAAAATCGACGCTCTGTGAAAAGTGTTCATCACGCGCTCAAGCCAACTCATGGTATTGAGCGATGAGACCCATTTTTAGCTCAATGGCTAGTCAATAAGCACAATTGCGGTTTTTGGGCTTAAGAACAACTCAAAGCCACTCAAGAACAGCTATTACATTTATTGAAAGCAAATGTTTGGATCGCCGTATGGGCTTGAGGAATCAGCCGTCCATATTTCTTCAAATACGAAGCTGACGCCAATGTAACAGCGGATGGCCAACGCTATTGCGGCATGATAAACGACTTTTTAATGCTGGAAACTAACTTCGATTGAGGTATTTAAAGCCAATATTACTACAGTTATTCACGAAATGCCGACCGAAGTCCTCCATTCAAAATTGGTGTTTACGGATGACTGAATTACGGCGCAGTTGTGGCCAATATTTGAAAGAGATTATGTTTAAAAAATAAATATCTCTACATAGAAATAATATGGGCAACCTTACCAGTCTGAATTTTCGTTATTTTATTTCAATTCAAAATCCGATAACTCTAAATTGATCACTCATTACGTACTCAAATTTCTTAGCATATAAAAGTGCAGACATAAGGGCAAAGACATTACATACATTTTGGCAAGCTTTTGACTTTTCACTTATTTAGTTTTATTTCTATTATTTTCAATAGCAAAGGGTAACTTAATCCAAACTCCAAACTGTCTACAAATCGAAAAGTTTTCAACAAAATTGAAAACTTTTTAATCAGATTTGTCAAAAAAAAAAATAGATACGCAGTATTAATGCCCTTTTGACTATATTTCTTTCAAATAAATTTAAATTTTCTTTTTATACAAAATATGTTATTCTATAAAAACAATCGAATAAATCCGATTTTTAACTTTATGTTAAATTTAGAAATATTCATCCGATTCTCATAAAAATTGTATTCAAAGTTTTTAGAAAACGCTTGGGTACGCAGTTTTATAGCCTGCTCATTTCCAGTGCAGTAAATTGCAAGTTGGAAGTGACACAAAACTCTCATTAATTTTTGTAAATTTTTTCCTTGACAGTATTGCGTATTTTCTCTATATATAAAAAAGCGTGCATGCCATGGAGCAAATGCGCGTATAAGAAAAAAATTTAAAAAAAATTAAAACGAGTTTTGAGATAATTACTTTTTTTCAAAAATTTCAATTTTTTTAAACAATTAATTGTCGTTTTTTCTCGAAAATCTGAAATATATTTCCTGACGTCGCCATATTGTTAAAAAAAAACACTTATTATTTAAAAAAAAAAAGCTTCGATCAAGCACAAGATTACCTATTAATAAAACTGATTTCTCTTCACCGATTGATTTTAGATGAATCTCCACGGACTAGTGATGATCACCGCAAGAGACTTCTGGAGAAACAGACTCTATACAAACAGCGATAACTTTTACAATTATTATTATTTTTTTTTTAATTTATAACGTCAAGTTGAAACATGATTTAAAGCTCTGTTTTTATTTTTGTAAAATAAAGCAACTGACTAGCACAAAAACATTACTGAAAATCAATATTTTTTCGGGTCTCTGTCTACCCCTAGGTTAGGTTAGGTTAGCCTGGTTGGCAATAAGCCACGCATAGACCTTTTGGTCCCTAGCGATACCAGATGGAGACCGACCTCTATGAATACCTAAAGTAGACATCATGTAGGATGTCAGCGCTTTTGGCGAATCTAAGTATCCGCTTTTGAGACGTCTTCCAGACCCTCAAACAGTGGGACTCCCAGGCATCTTAGTCGCGTTTTTGATAATGCCGGACAAACGCACATAAGGTGTTCTAAAGTTTCCTCAACATCCTGTCTGCATTTTCTGCATTTGTCCGTGTTAGCAATCCCTATCTTGTACGCATGTGCAGCCAATAGATTATGACCTGTTAGCATGCCTATAATAGTTCTGCACTCCTTTCGCGAGAGTGTAAGTACGAATTGAGTCAGTTTTTTGTCGTTAGTTCTACACATGACTTTTGCTGTTTTGCATGTGGTCAGGTTAGTCTACCTAGCTTCCACTTGCCTTTTCATGTGGTCGTCCATTTCGTTGTATATTGTGTTTAGCGGTTTTGGTATGTCATTCTCTTGCTCAAAAGTTAGTCTAACAGCACTTTTTGTTATCTCATCTACTATTTCGTTCCCCTTAATGCCTTTGTGACCAGGTACCCGGTAGATATGCAGCCTACTGTTTCCGGCTAGCCTTTCTATGGCCTCCCTGCTCCGTCGAACATTTTTGGACTTAATACAATATGAGCTTATTGCTCTTATTGCTGCTTGACTATCCACATATATATTAATTTTTGAGTTCTTTCTTGTTCTAGTGTAGGCTAGCTCCGCGGCTTTCCTCACAGCAAAAACTTCCGCTTGGAAAATACTGCTGTCGTCTGGCAGCCTATCGCCTTATTCCTAGTTTTGAGCAGTAAATACCCGCTTCCACTCCGTCTAGTGTTTTAGATCCATCTGTATAGATGTGAAAAGTTCTATGGCCAGGCTTCATGCCTTTGTGCCATCCCTCCTCTTCAATTGTAGTGCAAAACCTTCTCTCCCAATTAAAGTAGTCCGTGCCACCTGAGCTCCACTTTCCTATTGAGCTGTGACCGAAGGTTCTGCAGGTGAATACCCCCGCATCCATTAGCCTCCTCGCGGATTTCGCTGCCAGGTTTTCCGCCATGAGGTCAATAGGTGGCATGCTGAGTATCATTTCCAGCGCCGCCGTTGAAGTGGTTTTCATCGCTCGTGTTATGCACAGAGCAGCGAGTCGTTGAATCCTTTCCAGTGGCATTAAGTATGTCTGTTTTCTTGTCGCCGTCCACCATACTAAGGCTCCATACAGCAATATCGGTCTAACTACTGCTGTGTAGCACCAATGCATCAGAGAGGGTGATAGACCCCAAGTAACGCAGTGTCTACCCTTAACCCCTTAAAAAAAAGTTTGTCAAATTTTGCAAACTACATATTTTCTTTAATATAAAATTGATTATCAGGTTAAATCAAAAATACTTATCGAAAATTTGTATCGTCAATAATTCTTTTTAAACATCATTCTTGGCAAGCAATAGAAAGCCTTCAAATATATTTCTGCTAAGAAAAATGTTCCCGAATAGGCAATATTGAAAACTTCTTATTTGTTAATTATCTTTTAATGAGATATTATACCTAGGTTTTTTTACTCTTTAACTTCAACAAATTAATAAATTATTTCGGAACTCACATTAGTTAATGCCTGGATTTTCGATATTTAAATAAAGCCTCCAGACATTCTCGTTCCGTTAGTTCAATTTATGAAACGACAATTCGCAATTCAGTTTGTATTTCCAGGCACCTCGAACTAAACTCCACCAATCCTTTGAGTAGGGAACACAAATTGCTTTCCATAAGAGCAGTTATACGTTGCATGCTACAGAGTCAGTAAACCAGATCAAATCCGAAGAATATTGCATAACCACAAGTATTTTAAAATCAAAACCTATTCCTTTCACATTTATAGTTTTCTGCCTTTTAAACATATCAGAATAAAATAAATTGAACGCTTTTCGCAACTCTTCTCTTTTATGATGACACTCAAAACGTGCAACAATCTCTCCTCGATTTCCGTAAGCTGCTGTGTACCACAAAAGCTGCTTTGGCAGTTTATTAACTTTGAAAAGCGCCTGAGGCACGCTGCACTTTTGAATTTCCTCAGTACCTTATTTCCGCATCCGCAAAAAAATAAAATAATTGAAAGCATAGTGCGCTGTCAAAGAAGGAAAAATATTCAGTGAGGAAAGAGTATTGCGTGCAACATGATTGAATAAAAAATGTCAGAACGGCTTTGCATTGCTGAAAATGAAATGGAAATATAAGCTGGATTAATGAGATTTTTTGAATTTTAAAAATGCATGTAAATATTCAGGCGAAAAATTTCTATGAATTTAATTATTTGAATACTTTGCAGGTGAGTAACTTTTAAAGGTGAACTCTAGTGGGAATGTGTTATGTGGAAATATGACTGTAGGGATCTTCATATGCAAACTTTCTCAGCTTAAGAGTTGAGTTTCACGGCAAAAAGGTTCAGCTTGTAAGAAAAAGGTTCCAATACCTACTTGCTGCTATCCCTTCCATTTATAAAATAACATAAAATGTTAACTGCGAATTCTATCCGTCATTTCAAGTATAGCACAAGCGGAAAACATTTGATTGAACTTCAAAATTAAGCTTCAAACCACACTTTTTCGAAGTTTTTTGGCATGCGGAACTCGTATATGGATTTCAGATACTGAAAAGAGTCACCACGAGTATCAACAGCTTAAACGAATTACAGCTTTTTAAAAACTTTATGCGGCGAAGATATTTTGGATACTGAAAGATGCCGTGACGATAGTTAGTATACCATATCTCAGATGCTATAGATGTGTAATTATATAAATAAAGCATGTTTTTTCAGTTGCATGAGAACTCTCGATGTCTATAGACAGCTGATAATGGCAAGCTGTGTTGACGCTTTTGTTCAGTAAGGTTTAGCAAGTCATTTCGGATCGTTTAACGCCAGAACAACGCTTCGAAATCATGAAAATTTACTAAAAAAATTAATAAATCTGCTCGCGAAGTTCATAGAGCACGGGCGGTATGATCGGTCCTTATTCTTTTCTGAGGAAGGAACTCTCGTTACGGTGAATGGCGAGCGCTACGGAGTCATTCTGAATGAATTTTCGTTTCCAAAAATTAATTGTTAAACGTCGACTTAATTTGGTTTCAAGAAGTCGGTGCAACTTGATTCGATTTATAGCAATATTCAAGCCACCATTGCCGTCACACGGCCAGATTCATTGGGAAAAGTAGTCAAAAATGTATTTAACTCGTCGACGCTGGGGACATATGCCGGAAATTTCTATTATCTGTATTAAAATTTTGAAAAATTAAATTCATCAAAGGAGTAAAAGTAATACATTTTTTTTATTTTTGATTAGATTAAAGAAACTTTAACAATTCAGCCAAATCTTGATCGATTTAGTCTAAAGTATCCAAAGTATAATTGGAAATGAAATTTCTTCTCACAGTTCAAATCGAAAATCTAGTCTAAAAGCAGGACATTTTTTTAAATCTAATTTTGCTTAGAAAAACTCGCTCTTTCGTCCAGCTCACGCAACTCCGCATACCTTCTAAGCTTAAGCACTTCTATGAGCAGAGTGGATTTTTTAAAAAAAAATTTTAAATTAGTTTTATTGATAAAATGTTAATTTCGAAAAAATTTTAAAATTTAATAAATTTTATAAATCTGATAGAAAAACATTGGCAATTTTTTTATTCTATGAATAATGATGTGTCCTAGTATATAAAGGGTCTTTAAAACGACAGCAAAATTTTCAAGAGAACGTCCACTTTTTGGTCTGCCGGTAGTTTTGCTTGAATTGTCGACTCATTCTGATGATCATTTCCACCAAAAAAACACGCATTTTGTGATTAGGATGATTAATTTTGTATGTATTCATATATTTGCTATAAATTTTGTCATTGAGATTTTTAATGAACCTGAGTAAGAGGTTCCACTTTGGACTTTATTTGTATAATCTTCTAAACTTAAGGATCTGTCCCCTTAAAAAAAAACTTCGAAAAAAAACAAAAATTTTGTTTTCATTTAATGTTAATATAATCCTTGAAGAAAATGTCAAAAAAATTTTAGAACGTAAATTTAAGTATTTCTTATATTATAGGTCGTCAACCGTGACGACTCTATTTTTTGCGTTCGAGCGCTGGAAGAGGTATACTCGTAGTTACGTTCCCGACTTTAGACGCGTTTTTCTCAAAACTACATTTTTCGAATTGGCGTACACGATAGCTCAAAAAGTTATTGACCGATCTCCCTCAAAATTTTGCACACATCTTTTTTATGATACTCGTATTACTTTCTATGTGAATTTACAACTTTTTGAAAATTTTTCAAAAAAATTATTTTTTCGAAGCAAAAATAATAGGAAAATTCGCCCCAAAACTCTTTTTTTTAAGCATTTTATTCCGCGAATTTACAACTTTTTGAAAATTTTTCGAAAAAATTATTTTTTCGAAGCAAAAATAGTAGGAAGATTCGCCCCAAAACTCATTTTTTTTTGGAAGCATTTTATTCCGCGAATTTTTTTTCATTTATTGTGAATTCATATAGAAATTATGACATTAATGAACACAAAAATTTTCGGTTTTTGTATGCGGGTCACTGACGCCGATGCTACAATGCCCGCCGATTGAGAAGCCCCGCTGCGACCTTCGTGGAAGAATTGAGTGTACATATGCCATTTTAAATGATTAAAATAAAACAAAAAAATTATATTATTTTAATGTATAAAAAAATGTATTGGCTTCTTCATTTTAAATAATTTTAATGAAAGGCAGGGAAAATATGGCCGTTTACAGGTATCTGTCCCCTTAAGCCCATGTGGCATCAGAGATGATTCTTAAAAAGAAATGTTTTTAGAAAATAATTTTATTTATAAACAACTTGATTTTCGGGCATCCAACTCATTAAAATGTTAATAATTTTCCGAAATATTTTAAAAGAAACCTTGAAGTGTACTAAATTTTATAATTCCGATGAAAAACAGTGTCAATTTTTTTTATGCACGAATAGTGTTGCACCCTATTATAGGTATATGCATTTTTTACCTATCCATTTTCAATAAATAATTTATTTTTCTTTCCTTTCCTTTAACAAACACTGTAACTGCATAAAAGTGGCCACAAACTCGTCTTTCAATGAATTCACTTGAACATTTTTGCAATTATTTCAGCACAGGTATCTATTGTTTAATTTTCTTGCCATTTATATAAATAATAAAAAAAGGATTTTGAGAGTTTGTGGTATTTATATACTTGTACGTATCTTCATCTGTAACCCATACACGCACACACACATACACATATAGCAATATATCATCGCTTGTGTGCATTACAAATTGGCCAGTGAAATCACCATGAAAATTGCAAAATTGCACAGAAGATAGCCAAGAACTGTGACCGACCCAACTGTTGTTGTACTGAAAAATTGCGGTAAAACCTTATTCAGTTGGCAAAGCAAGCAGAACATACCGCAAATGTAGCGCTAAATAAAGTGGCTTTGTGTGTACATGCACACATACACAAAAAATATATGTCCATACAACGGTAAAATATTGCATTTTATTGTAACTATAAGTGGAAGTATGAATTTGTACCTGAGTGTTGCAACAATTGCAGATGACAGCAGCAAGCAAACAGATATCTACTGTGAAATGTATGTCTGTCTGTTTGTATGTGTGTATATTTGTAGGCACTACCCGATATCTCTCCCTCTTCCTCATCCTCTCTCTCTATCATCGCACATATCGAGCACTTGGGATCAGGTTGGTAGAAATGAAAATGTCACTTTTCCACTTGCGTGGGATTAGGCCGCACACTTCTACATTTACCATGAAGTACCCAATTGTGAGCTACAGCTACAATGACAAGCCATAGATACACTGCACGTAACTCATTCACGTGGCATCGAAGAAGTTGTGCGAATTTTCTGTGACAATTTCATTATTCTACTAGACTTCAAATGCACAAATAGCAAAGAAGAGGAAGTGTCATATATGCATTCACACACACACACACACGAAGATATGGGTACTTTCAGGTGTGATGCATGGGCTTGTGTGTGCGCTGCTTGCTGTGCTACACATGCTGCAAGTGAACAATTGCCACAAATGTTGAGCATTTAACATTTTACGAGCACACAATGCATTGGCAATTTGCTTGTTATGTAACGCCATGACAGAGTAAAATCTCTTTCACACTTGTCACTCCAATTGGAATTTGCATTGTCGCTTACAGCAAATATTGTTTTATAACATTTTGTGAAATAATTGATGTAACATATTTTGTGGCATTTTGACCAAGACCAAGTGGGGCTTATGTGGATTTGGAATCGATTTTCCATTAGTATTTTGTCTGTGGCACTTTTTGTGGTATTTGATTTGTTTAAATTGCATTCTTGTTATCGCTTTACTAATTGCATTTAGTAAAATCAGAATATAATAAATGTAGAAAGGCCAGCAAGTCAGTTGAGTAAGGCAATAACAAATTTAAGAAGTAGATGTTGCTGTTTATATTTACAAAAAGAAAAAAAGTCTAAATTAATACTTGCGTAAGGCTTCTTTTATCAAATCTGATTGAAATGGTAGAAAAAATTCTACTGAATATTTTGCTTAAAACCAATGTAAAATATTTTTTTTTTTGTTTTGGAAGAAAACACCGAATACCGTCAGGAAAAAATTGTCAACAATGCGATTTTGAAGCCATTTCAAAGTTGCATTTTATTATACCAAAATTTAATGGGCTAAAATTCTGCATACCCGGAATTTTTCTACAAATTCCATTAAAAAAATGTAGAATTTTCATGAAATTTTTTTTGTTAATTTGCAGTTTGAAATGTGAGTTAATACGCCTTTTGGGAACAAACTTTTTTTCTTTTAAAAAAACTATTAAAACTACACAAGAAACAAGTAAATTGGGAAGAATGGTTAATAAGTCTCTATGCTACAATTTTTAAAGCACCGTGGAATAAAAAAAGGTGCACGGCACAGGCAACTATACATCAAAAGTCGCAGTAAAAACAACAATTAGCCAAAATACTGGAGATTTACTATTAAACTATTTTCAGCAATCCTACGACGATTGCATCCAGGCACCGTAGCCGAATAGCCTAGTGCGTGACTACCATTCGGAAGTGCATAAGTTCGAATCTTTGCGAAACACCAAAATGAAGAAAAAGTTTTTTCTCATAGCGGTCGCCCCTCGGCAGGCAATGGCAAACTTCCTGGTGTATATCTGCCAAGAAAAAGCTCCATATAAAAAATCATCTGCCGCATGGAGGCATTTGTGGAACAACATCAAGATGCACAACACCTATCAAAAGTGTGCGCGCCAATTATTAATTTTTTTAATATTTTTTCAAGATGATTTGTTTGTCATTTTAATATAATATTTTGTCAGGTGATTTGTTTACTGAAAAGAGACGGATTTTTCTGCTAAATTTCAAGGAATGGATTTCACAAATAGAAGTGTTAGTAAGGCATAAACTTCAATAAAAAAGAAGTTGGAAGAAGAAAAATACCTTCTTCAAATGACCACAATATAGGAGAAACAAGTTTTTCAGGAGCTCAATTGCATGCACGATGTTGTTATTGAAAATATCCCTTTGTCTTAATTTAATGTTTTCGTTAGCAATTTTTAACTTGACCGCTAAATTAGTGTTTGGTTTCGTTTATGAAAAGCTTCTATATGAAGTACAAATACGTAAACTCGCTGCGCAATTCATTAACTCTCTTTTGATTGTAAATTTGCAATATTTCGCCAAGAAATCTGCAGAGAAAATAATAAATAAAATAAGAGGAGGGCATCACTCTCTTAAGCACAGGAAAATTACGTCCTTCTTAAAAAGCGTTAACGTCAAAAATGGAGGCTGGTAGACGGCTGGCATACGTAGAAGTCTACGCAAGTAGGGAAACTCCCTGATTCCCAGTCGCTTGAAAGTGGGCCGGGCGAATCTTCTGCGAATGGTCCAAGCAGCTCAAACCCGTTCGAAAGCGAGCTAATATAAGACAGTGAAGCAAGTATATCTGGTGGTGTGCTGGGTTTTCTACCCACTACGTAAAAATCCCCCCCAATGAAGACATTAACAAAGCCTCGGATGAGAACTTCCTACACCGATGACAACCACTGCAAGCGAACTAGGGATTACGATTTGCGGGCATGAACCTGGGCAGTCTAGTCCCTTAGTGGAGAAGGTGCCTCTGCCCGACTGAGAGATGTCCGCGTAAGAGCAAAGGCTGGCATCACTGCCATTCAATAGATGGGATGGACGGAACAAGGTAAGAAAAACATAGGACCTTCCGAAGTATACTACAGCTCCCATGTAAAGGAACGCAAATTCGGTGTTGGATTTGTTGTGGGAGAGAGACTTTCCCAGTACTTTCGTTCACTCCAGTGGTCAAGCGTCTAGCAATAATCCACATCAAAGCGAGATTCTTCAGCCTCCTGCTCATTTGCGGCCAAAGATTTCTTCTATGAGCGCCCTAACATTGCTATGAACACTGCCTCCGTCACGATATAAGAAACGTTGTTGACGACTTCAATGCCAAAAATGTCAGATATTATATTAGATATTAAAATGTTCACGGAAGTCCGGTGATTAAGCCGTGCTGATTCCCTGAATAGATTATTCTCTCTAAGGATAGAAGTATTGGAATTTTTTACGTTTAGAAAATTTAGTTGGAACAGAAAAATTAGAACAGGCTTGGCAGGATAGTGAATTTATTTTGGATTTAGTTTTCATATATCTCAGATGTAAAAAATTATTTAAATGCACTGAATTTGAAACTGCAAGAAAGAGAAAAAACTTTAACCAGTTTATTTAAAGAAATTATTAATTTTCAAACCATTTTATTTTTACTTTTCGCCGAAGTTCGATCCATGGATTAATCAAAATTCTCACAAGCCGCTAATAGTATTGGATAGACGAAGACGCCCACAAAAAATGATCATCATGCCACACTTCTGGAAACTCTTTTCTTAAATTTTAAGGACAGAGTTGGAAGCATTAAGAGAATTCAGCATTGCATTGTTCTCTTCGAAAACCT
This sequence comes from Anastrepha fraterculus, assembly GCA_037575425.1. Lineage (NCBI taxonomy): Eukaryota > Metazoa > Arthropoda > Insecta > Diptera > Tephritidae > Anastrepha > Anastrepha fraterculus. The sequence continues at coordinate 89,287 of JAYXIM010031865.1, read as the reverse complement.
CTTTACTTGTGATGCAAGCAAATATGGTTTTGTTACTCAAATGGAAATAATAAACCTATTAAGCGAGATACATTTTAATAATAGATGCGATATGATTGAGTTCTGGAGAAATTAGATAACAGTTTGTATCCTGAACTCAAAAAAATGTTCTTTTAAAATATTACCTCTTTTTCCTTTCACGTAGTTTTTCAAGCAAATTTTTTCTGATTTAAAATTTATTTGTTCCAAGCAAAGAAATCAATTAAAAACAAGCCATTTAAAAAATATACTTCTAACCAGAAACTGTCCCAAAAATATTAACATTAATAATTATTAATTATAATCAATAAACTACGTTTTAAAGTTTATGGTTTCTTCGTTGTCAATTTAATTTCGTTTAAAATAAACTGGGATTAAGCGCAAAATAAATTTTACTCCTTTCGCCACCGTGCAGTGCGATTACTCTGTGCTTACCAAGAAACTCGCAAAGTCAATTTTGCCTACCTCTGTTCTAGATGCTTGAGATTTCAGAAATGACTAAACAAAATTTGGAAAACAAAAATTGGTAAATAAGAAATTTGGAAAAAAAATCTGTTCTAGATTCTTAAGATTTAAGAAACGGCTAAAAAAGTTTGGTAAAAAAAGTTTAAAAAAATTGGAAACAAAAATATGGAAAAAAAAATCCGGAAAAAAATTTGGATACAAATACAGTAGATTCTGTTTTTATGCGGTTTTGAAATAGTGCGGTTTTTAAAAAATTAAAAAATGCATGTCGACCTATCGGGAATTGTACATATAAACAAGATTCTAAACCAGCTAAGCAAAAATTCATCACACATTATATCAGAAATGCTAATCTTACAAATATGGAACCGGCTGCATCACCATCCAGATCAGACGTGTACATTTCCTCAAGTGACGGAAGTGATTTTACGCCAAATTCTAAACGAATGCGCAACATGTGGGTATTGTCTGATTATGTTTCTGACGATGTAAATTTATTTTTCGATTCTGACGTTTCTTAAATAAAGATATAACTTTCAAAAATACAATTTTTTGTTTATGCGATTTTATTTAATTATTTCAGATTCATGCGGTCTATGGAACGTATCTATAGTTATAATATGGAACTAGTACCCTTTTTTTAAGCGATTTTGTTACATTATTTCAGATTTATGCGGTTCTTAGCACTTTTGAAACGTATCTATAGTTTTACTATAGAACTGGTAGTTTTTTTATGCTGTTTTTTTATGCTGTTTCTTGCGGAACGTATATACCGCATAAAAACAGAATTTACTGTATATACCATTTTTTGGAAACTTTTTAAATATCTTTAAAACATTTAATTTTATTGAAAAATAAAGCACTACCAGAGTATAGAAATTTTGATATCATTTCATTTGAAATACCACATATTTTTCGGTTGGCACATTCTCCAGATAGTAGAAATTTGCCTGTTTTCTTCAACCCAAAGGTCTTGTCTCGAAAACTAAATGGCAAACAAACTAGTAGATTTTCCGACTCAGCACCGATCTTACATAGGAATCGGACTGGTCAGAACCATTGTTTGTAAGAGTATTTCACACTGCATTGGAAACTAGTAAAAGTCTGTTTTCACCCACCTTTCTGAGAAAAATAAATAAACAGTTTGAAAATTTTAAATTTCCTAATTTTGTTCATTTGTTCATTTTAGCAACCAAACCCCACTGAAAAAAAGGGAAAAAAACAAACAGAACACGAAACTCTCAAAAAAATAATAAACTTATGCTTGAATGAAAGCAAAATAAACAAGTAAAAAATATTGTTGCATACATTTATGGGCATCCATCAAATGCCCGAAAGTACAAAGTAACTCAGCAAACCGTCAGTACCTGTTGTCGGAATACCTATTTGTCAGCAGGAACCAAACAGCAATAAGCAGCTTGAAGCTTGTGATGCTAACGTCACATAGCAATAACAATCTGCATCCGCATAGTTGTTGTATTGCAGCAGTGCAATTGCAAGTTACTTGTACGCTCCTACTACTCCAATTCCTCGCAATCTGCCATTCACTCAAACTGTTTTGATTATTGTTGTTGCTCTTGCGCTTGATAGTGCAGCCTTTGCTGCCGCCGCTACGGGCATCCCAACGAGACAAATTAAAATTGTAGTCAGCAGTAAAATGAAAATGCAACAACAACAACAATACTCGCCGGCAGCGTCTCCCACGACGCCACAAAGCAAATGCCACTACTGCTGCTGCTGCTGCTACTGACGATCAACTCACATTCTCACAGTTCCAACAACAACTAGTCGTTATGATAATATTGCTAAGGGTAATGTTGTTGTTGGAGTAAAAGTGCTGTTATGGTTTTAGTATTATTTTTGTTGCTGACGATGCTAGGAATAATTACAACGACGACTCGGCGGCAATACTGTGGGTTCATATATGTATGTATTGGGGATGCCAATCCCGATGCTTTCGGGATTTATAACTTCTTAATCAGCATATGAAATGGGTGTGCAATTATAATGCCAATTCGATTTTAAAATAATAAAGTGTTAGATTGAAGTTTTTGTTTTTTGCAGCCGATGTTGAACATTTTCTTCCATATAGAAGACTCCTGTACATTTCCTGGGAGAGCTTCTGAAAAAATATTGATGCAAGTTTTTTCGATCAAAGTTGTTATAACATAATGCATATTTGAATCCCGGGACTAATCTCGATATTCCGTGCTTATAATATCGGGATCCCGAAAATTCCGAGATAGTAAAAATCGAAAAATTAGCATTCCTAGTATATTCTGTACATACACAAGTACGAGTACACTATGACTATGGATCCACAATGCGTCACAATGTCGTGAACTGTGTCGAACAAAGCTGAAAGTGCAAATTAGTGTCGTGGAGGAAGCAGCAACAGAAAAAGGCAGCATAGTAAGGAAAAACACGAATACCAATGCAACATGCCTGAAACTACCCCACAAACGAACCAAGCAACCACTGAGCCAACCACTCACCCAAACCAACTAACCAGCCATGCGACAAGTCAATGAGTCAACGAGTCAACCAGCTGACTAACTAACTCAGCAAGAATCTAAATGTAACCAAAAAGCACACTCGAGATGACAATTTCCGGTATTGTTACTACTAGCAACGACAAAAGCAACACGCAGCAGCAGGAATAAGGCAAGAATAAAAAGGCATCTAGACTAGCTTTACTCAGCCATTGTCAGTATAGAAAGTTTGCATGTTAGCATTTGTCTATGTATGAGTATAAGTGTGTGTTTGTGTACTCGTATTCATAAATATGTGGGTGGGCATATTGCCCAGTCAGCACTCTAATTTCAGAACGACTTCAGTTTCTAGTCACTAAAGTGCAGACTAACTGCTATTTAAATCTGGAGATAAATATTCTTTAACCTTCCACATCTTTGCAAAGCTAGAATTTATTTACTTATTTTTTCAATAAAAAGTTATGTGCTAAAGACTTTAAATATCTGCTATGAGATAGGCAATGGCAAACCTCCGAGTGTATTTCTGCCATGAAAAAGCTCCTCATAAAAATATCTGCCGTTCGGAGTCGGCTTGAAACTGTAGGTCCCTCCATTTGTGGAACAACATCAACACGCACACCACAAATAGGAGGAGGAGCCCGGCCAAACACCTAACAGAAGTGTACGCGCCAATTATTTATTTTTTTTTTTATGAGATAGAAGTTTCTTACATTTCTTTGGGTATTTTAAATTGGAAAACAATTTTTAAAACATTTCGCATTATTTAAACTGTTTTAATGATCTACAAATATAATATTTAGTTTTCGTATTTTTATCTTATGTCAGTTTTGGATTGAAGTAACAAATTAAACTTTTATTTGATTTTATTTGTCCATCTATCTGTCGATAATTCGATGTAAATTAGAAGTCATATTTAAAAACTTTTGGCTGATCAACTCATTAGTTTTGGGGACTCACCGTACAGCTTTGGGATGAGGCTTCCAAGTAACTACAGTATATTTGGTATACTAAGCCCTATACAGAGATCATCATTTACTTTGATAGCCAAGTGGGAATCAATACTGTCGGATTTGATTTGTGAATGTTTAACTTGGCTTTCAGAGACATCTGAATAGTTCCCGCACGGGCTCTCAAAAGCATAACCGGAAACTGTACAACTGCTGATCTGGCTAGATAGACCACTCCTGAGCGGGTTTAGCAGTGTAAAGGAAAATGGAGGTTACATGTATTCTGCTCTTGGATAGAGGATGTTCGAGGCGGCTCAGCGTGAGCTGTATGTGAACACTAAAAAACAAAGTTCTGAAAATGAACAGCTGAGCCACAAGCACAGGGAACTTCTATGAACACTAAAGTCGCAGCTCTTGATGGTGGTGGAGGTCTTAAGGGAGTACTTTCGCATGGAAGCCACACAGATGGGAGGCTCATCGTAATTTTGAACGTAAATGGAAATAATTCATAGAAAAATATTATTACATTGGCCTTTTTTTGCAAATAGTTTTGAGGCATCGCGAGGCTCACTATTTACACACTCTTCGCAGTAAATCAGGCTGTTGGCTTGCAAGCGCTCAGTCATTTCTAGTTTATAGTCGATAGCCTTTAATGATTGTGCTTTCACTTCACTTATTGTAAATTTTCAAGATAAATAAATAATAATAATAATATAGTAATATTAAAAACACAATAATAATAATATTAAAAAAACAACAATAATATTAAAAAAATAACAATAATAAGTTTTAGTTTCTCAGCGAAGGTATGTGACTATACATATCGCAAGTGAAAAATATCGAAAAGAGCAAAATTGCACGAACGAAGTTACCAGTGATTCCATCGGCTCACAAAGCGCATTTTGTGTGTGGATATAACAGCTTTTCAACAATGGTTTGAGGACAACACGGTGCGAAAAAAATCTACTTTTTTTGTTTTCAGGAAAAATTGTATATCCACGAGAAATTTTGTTTTTGTTGTTCTAAGATGCCGCTTGCTTGGGTTTTCATTTTCTCATCAATTTGATTTTTTGAAAAACTTTAAAGCTTAAAAGGTCAGGTGTAAACAAAGGTAGCCATTGCGTGTACTTTACTTCATGGGGGGAATGTAACTAATTTTTTTACGTTTTTATAAAGCAGCCGGAAGATCGAAGTTGAGGATGCCTAACTACATACACATATATACATTTAACATATACAGTGCAGTCTCTCGTAATAAACACCTCCTATAAGTGGACACTTTTTTCAGTACTTACCACAAATGCTTAAGAATTTTTTTATTTTGAGCGGACAACCCTCCCATAACACGTTAACCTTCCTATAACACACTATCAACTTCTTTTACATTTTTCTCATTAGCGTCCACATTTTTTTGTCCCTTAGGTGTCCACTTAAGAGAAGAGTGCACTGTGCATATTTTTTTTTTTTTTTTAATAATTAATTATGGAATTTCAAAAATATTTAAAGACACATTTTTCAAACGACATCATGGTACAATATTTGTCCTAGGGGAAATTAAACAAACAATTTTAAAATAGCTGGTTATATTCTCTTTCACCTTCTCTGTTCATATCTACCATAGAGTGAGCGACAAGGTGCGCCATCTTTTATGTCGGTATGTAAACGTTGAATAACTTTGTTATTTACCAGCCGATCGACTTCATTATACATGTTTTCGATACGTCAATTCAGCACAATTTCAACCATGGATCGCTTTACACCGAAACAACCGAAATCAATGCCACAAACCCCGAAATGCTTGACAAGATGATGACAAAACAGAAAAAAGATCGCAGTTTGTGATTGCTAATAAAGATGGCCATTTAATTGATATTGTATTCAAAAAATAGTTTTAATAAATTGTAAATAACTAAACCAAAGAAAAATACCTCACTTTTTCAAAGTTATTCAATGTTTTCATACCGACTTAAAAGATGGCGCACCCTGTACTATTCCATCCAGATGCACGGTGTTAGCATAGCAAATTGAAGTATGTTCTCCTAAATAAATTTTAATTTTAAAATTTGCTAAAGTTGGTGGAATCAATAATTTCATGATGAACTGACAAGCCAAAATAAATTCAAACCAAACGGCAACTGCCCCTCAAGTGTAACAGGAGACCGAGCTTATTCTCCTTTTTGGGGTGTGCGTCTTGAAGTTTTTCCACAAATGGAGGAACCTGCGGTTTTATGCCGCCTCCGAATGGCAGGGGCACGCTATTCGAATTTTTTTTTATCGTTTAGTGGTCTTCTGTCTGGGGTTTCGAAACCGGGAACGTTCGAACAGTAGTCACATACCAAGTCGCTGCCAATTTACTGCTCTAAAACATGACTCTTTTCTCTTGCTCTCCCTGTGCAAGTTAACCCCCTGCTTAGGCGGCCTAGATATTTGCCACATAAACCCAAGCCTAATCTGCTTTCAAAATTTAAAGAAAACCTATGAATGTTGAAAATGTTTGAATATAAAATTTTTTATTACTTATTCTGTTAAACTGATTTCTAAACTTTAAAATTTAGCTTTTGAAGCGAAATATTCACACCCTAAATGAAGCTGCGTGCATTCCCAATGCTTATGTTGCACAGTCGTGTCAATATACGCGCATACATACATACACATAAATATGTGCTCGCAACACACAATTTCGCTGTCCACTTATTTAGTAACGACTCTTGAATTTCCACTGCAGTTGATGTCTCCCAATTGACGCTAGCAGCCCAGCTGATTTGACATTGTCACACGCTCACGACCCGCCTTTGTACGTATGTTGAGAAATTGTCTCACTTTGACTCTTCACTGATGGCCTTCAACGACTGTGACTATAATTGCGGAACTCCCTCGACTGTTGTATAGACACTTTGCATGCGTTTAACTTCAGCAACAGTGGCACATAAGCGATTGCTGTAGCACCAACACCAGCCCGCGTTCTGCGTTCCAAGACATCACATAGTCGCAAGGCCCTTTGAAATATCTCTGCTGCACTGTTTTGTGATTTGCTTTTTGCTTTGCTACGACTGCCTTGGCGGATGTTAAGTGAGTTTAATTTGTGCACTGCGTGCATTACTTACTAATACATTCACTCGATTATTTGCCTGCTCCTACATTCGCACACACGCACACATGCACGCTGATTCGCACATTTATTATGTGTACTTTTGCCTTTGTGCATGCATAAAATGTCGCTCCATTCCGCTCACCGCACTCAGTTCCATTTGCAACTCCTCCTCCTCCTTTACAACAAAGTACTCATCCTCTGTGGTTAGTGCATATCCTGTTGAGCTTAAAGGAATTTAAGCTTCTTATTCCGACACTTTTGCTTTGCTTCTTGTGTGTGCGCTGTTTATCTTAGCTCTCTTGCTTATTCTTTGTTTTAACACCATTTTTTATGGCTTGCAATAATTATTCTTATTTTCCAGTTTCTTTATTTTTCTTAGTTTTCTTCTTGTCGACTTGGTGTATTAAATGATTGCTCATTCTCGCACACTGCTGCTCTGGTAGTTGCCAAACATTTCGCTTTGCATTTGTTTTTCTTTTGTCACTTTGAGTGCAAAATTGCGGAGAGAATACAATTAAAATCTTCAATTTATGCAAGAGAAACTCAAATTGGGATATTTGGTATAATATATTAAAACGGGAGGATTTGTGGGAAAATTAAAAGCGTCTTAAGAAAGCTTTTGGAGTATTTTTCAGCGTCATTAAAGGGAAAAACTTAAAAGAATTTGTTGTCATTAAAACCTTAAATATTTATTGGAAAAGTGTGAATAAAAACAATATTTACTCTACATAAGTAAATACGTGTGGGCCATATAGCGTTTGCTTTTTGAACCACCTATTTTTTTGAGAATGTAGGAGAAATGACATATCAATTGTGTTGATAATTTAGTTAAAGGTTTGACATTTACTAAATGGGACGCTATACGCTTGAACAAAATTGGGAAATATTGAAAACCTATTTCCAAAGTGGTGAGTTTTCTTCTTCTTTTATGATTTTCACATCGGTGGCTACGTCAATAAGCAAAATTGTCGTATTTGGGGCTCAGAAAATCCACACGTTACTGTAGAGAAGCAAATGCATCCACAACGAGTCACTGTTCCGTGCGGTTTTTGCTCTGACGGCATCATCGGGCCATTTTTTTCGAAAATGAGCGAGGAGCCGCGGTTACAGTAAATGGCGAGCGTTACCGTGACATGCTCAACGAGTTGTTTCCAAAAATTTAAGAGGATGACATGGATGACATTTGGTTTCAACAGGACGGTGCAACTTGTCACACTGCCAAAGTTACACTCGAACTTTTGGCTACCGTTTTTGAAATCCGATATCAATTGGCCGCCTCGGAGCTGTGATTTAAGCCCGTTGGACTTTTTTTTGTAGGGAGCCGTTAAGGACAAATGCTATGCGAACCATCCACAGACGATTGATGGTTTAAAACACGAAATCGAAGTTGCCATTCATGGAATTGGAACCCAAACAATCGAAAATATGCTTAAAAATTGGGTTGATCGAATGGCCTACTGTAAAGCCAGTCGTGGCAGTTATTTGATCGATATTATTTTTTATTCATAAATGACAATGTTCAATGTTCTTCTTCAATGTTCAATCTTCAAGTGTACGTTGTTCTTACAGAATATGTTCCACCTATGAAAAACGATTCGAACCAGTGTACCTTTGCACACACCCTAAAGGTCCAAAAATGGCACGTGCCTCTGCAGCAAAATTTTTGAAAAAGTCGAAGGCGTGCGTAAATAAATAAATGCAATGCATTTTTTTTTAATTCAACTTCTTTACCTAATACAGTTATTTCCATGTGATATCTGCAATCAAATTGAATTTTTGCACCCATTTGTCTTCTTACAATACAGAGTGTGAGGCTAGCCATTGACTTCGAAGCTATGTAAAGCAGTGGAAGCAACGTGGCTTCGACGCGAACAGGGTTGCCAGTATAGGAATAGACTGAAAGAAACGCACATTACTGAAAGCCAACGATAGTGGGACACAGCACAAAGCAGAAGATGGACACACTCCATAATTTCAGACTTGCGAGCCGGGAGGGAACGAAAACATGGAAAACTGAAATTCTATGTAACCAGTTCCTTTTTGTTCATGGGTGTTTCAGACGATAGCTGCACCAACTTAAACATGTCAGCGATCCATACTGCCACGCAATAAAATCGAAGGGCATGAACATGTAGTCTCAGACTGGGGGAATGAGAACTGCAGACTGAACGCTATTGAACTTCGGGACAAATACTGTTTTCACCTGAAAAGTGGGAAACTGCAAGCAATTACATAAAATCGTTAACAAGACTGCGGCAGGATGATCAAGCTGTACGAGCCAAAGGCGTAATAAAAAGTTAATATACGTGCCCTGCGAAGGAAAGCCATCAATATGGGTCCCGCGAGGACTGACAGGAATGGGTGGTGAGGGTGGTTTTAGTGCATAGGCGCTTAGTAAATCAGATATACTTTTAGCACGGCCTATATATATCTTTGAAAGATGTAACCTCCAGGTCCGCATAACATAAAAAAAGAAAAAAATCAGGGTGCAATGTTGGAATGTTTTTATTTAAGGTTTCCTTTGGAAAGTCACCGCTGTTTATTCCGCCGAAGTAGCTATCTAGTTCTTCGTGGAATTCTTTAAACTGCCGTTTGGTAGAGTACTTTAATCAAGATGTGGTAAGACAGAAGCCAATTGAATAATGCCCACTTACATACGCTCTACCTACTTTTGAAGACATTTCATCAGTTCTATCTGCCTCAAAACTATAGATAGCATCTTATGTATTTTGACTGGTTGCTCTAAACAAGTGATAATTTAACTGACGTAGACACATCCACTACCAAATTTCTCTATTTTAACTTAACAAATAAAAAATGCTCAAATTAAATCTTGCAATTATTCGCCTTCGACCTGGAATTTGCTATTCATTCCCATGCCACTGCTTCACTCACTACGTACAAATTGCAATAATTGAATTGCATTTTGAGCTGGCCTTTTTTGCTGCACCTCCTTCTCTCCGTTAGTAAGCAAACTTTGTACAGTTTTAATAATAAATTTTTTTGTGCCTTCAAATAATCCCATACGTGGCCATAGATCCAAGATATTCTGCTACTATTCAAACAAATAATTTTTGCCTACGAATGTGTGCAGCTCAACACAAACTTCGTTAGAATACAAATATACATACAACTCAATCAAAAGCAATGCATCTATGTTTGGCATTAAATTTGAAAACTTTTGTTTGGATTGGTGTTCGAAATGTTTATAACGAAATCAACTTCAGAAAATGTAAAATACAGCGGTGGAGATAAAAATGTGGATAGATACAATAGAATGTTTGTAGGATCTAGAACGCAAATCACGTTTTACTATAAATGTGGGCAGTGGGCAGGCGCTTTTCTACTATAAATGTTAAAGTATTTTTATTCTGCAAAATAGTTTCGCAATTTCAGTAAAAGTTAAAATATGAAAATGAAAAGTTCAATGTATGCGAAAAAGAAAGAAAAAGAATTAAAAAAATATAATAACCCGGAAAAAAGTGAATAAGTAGTACTTGGAGAACTACTCACGTGTCCGTAAGATCTCCTCGAGGGAAAGTCGCTACCTGAAATATATGATCGATTAGTTGATTGATCTTCCAAGTTATTGTAATTCAAAAGCTAAACACTTTTCTTATTTATGCTTCACACAAACAAACTAAACGTGTCATATTGCTAAAACCGTAAATATATCTTCGAGACGAGTTTACCAACATAAAAAAATAATAATCGAAAATCGAAGGAAATTTGTAAATTCACCTTATTTTTTTAACAAACCTCGTATATAGCACCGTAAAACTCATACAGCTCATAGTTCCATCGTCTGCGATATTCGTCATCGCCAACGTGCAAAAGCTCAAAAATCTCAAAAAAAGAATATTTCTCTTGAACATTCCAATGGACGTTTCAGCGAATGTTGTCATTGTCTAAGCTTTTGCGTCATCTAATGGCACGAGTATGTTGAGATACTTATAAAGTATGGCTTTGTTCGTCGAGAGAGGTCTTTACTACTCAATTGTCTACTTAGTCCAAAGTAGCACTCGCCGTAAGAGAGACTCTCTTGGATTTCTTATCTATCTAAAGATAAATATATATTTTTTGTTTATGCTCTGATTCCGTACATTTCTCGTTTTGTTAGAAAAATTAATTGTAGTCTCCGGTTGTGTTATGCTAAATGAGTATATAATAGGCGCTTACATCATTTTTGGCTGTTAGGCCTAACTCCTCCTCCTATTTGTGGCGTGCGTCTTGATGTTTTTCCACAAATGGAGGGACCTGCCGTTTTAAGCTGATTCCAAACAGGAAATATTTTTTATGAGGGGCTTTTTCATGGCAGAAATACACTCGGAGGTTTGACAGTGCCTGCCGAGGGGCGACCTTCTTCTTCTTAATTGGCGCGATAACCGCTTACGCGATTTTGGCCGAGCTTAACAAAGCGCGCCAGTCGTTTCTTTCTCGTGCTAACCGGCGCCAATTGGACACACCAAGTGAAGCCAAGTCCTTCTCCACCTGATCTTTCCAGCGTAGAGTAGGCCTTCCTCTTCCTCTGCTACCACCAGCTGGTACCGCATCGAATACTTTCAAAGCCGGAGCGTTTGTATCCATTCGGACGACATGACCCAGCCAAGCCAAGCCGAGGGGCGACCGCTATTAGAAAAAACGTTTTCTTGATTTTTGGTATTTCACGGAGGTTAGGCTAGGATAAATGACCTACCTGGACAAAGAATCAAATTCGTCCATTGTCATTAAGATACAGAGGAAAAACAAAGGCGAAGAAACAAAATGAAAGTCGAAAAAAGGGGAAGAACAGTGACTAATTACGTTAATCACTTGAATCTTCTGGTACGTAATGTTTAAACCTGCTATATTCGCAGGTGTAACAAAAAGGTGAGATATCTGGGTATCTGAATCTTAGCCCGACGACATCAGGACAGCTGAGGAGAAGGTGCAGAGATGATTCCATCTCATCTTCCAGACAGCTTCTGCAGAAAGGACTTGGAGCAATCCTTGTCTCCCCGTATGGACGCCTGACGATGATGGGGTGGTCCAAATGGAAAACTTTCTGTTCTCATGAAATAGATCCAGTTCAAAACCGTAAGGAAATATAATAAATGGATGTTGCTCAGTTCTGCTAAACTATCACAATAAGGTTTGCTCAAATAGCTTTCTCTTGTACCAAACTGAGCAACTACAGAGGAAATGTTCCAACATTTTTCCATCCCTGAAAAGTTACAGTGAGGGCAGCAAACGATGTGCCTCACTCGCATCTGGACTGTGTGAGCACGCAGCACTCAATTTCCTATAAGAACAGCGACAATTTTATATTGTGATGATTGAAGATCATTTTGCGCAGTAGGAAAATCATAAGTTCCTAATGATCCGGCAGAATTATGAATGCTTTAATCTAGAATTCAAAAATTAACCTGAGTTAGCGAACTATGTCAGGGCTGCTTGCACTACAAATCAAGGTTCGATATAACTGTAGGAGTCAGGAGCCTCTACAGCTGCTTTGCTAAGCAAAAAAAACAATACTAATGCGGGTGGTTCTGAGGCTGAGACTGATTTACAAGCTTAATAAGGTGGAGTGTGTATGTTCGCTTATCTAAATACAATATAACACTGAAGTACTTGCCAGTACCAGTCGCGCTTTTTGGTTGAGTTCAAGTGGTTAAATTCAGTGGAGAAAACAGTTGTTTGTCGGTCGCGGAACACAGAAGTCTGCAGAATAGATTCAAATCCTCAGAAAGTATTGGGAAGAGTTAATCAAAAATGGTGGAATCGAAATTTTGTCGAACACTTCAATACGTTGAATTCGCCGCTAATGCTTTTTCATAAACCCACTTTCAGCAACAAAAGCGTTTTTAGGTGTTGACCGTTGTTGTGCAAACATGTCCACTAATAAGCGAATCAACAAACGCCATTATATACAAAATTTGGAGCATTCGTAAAAATGCATTTTTCGGGCCATATTTTACTCATATGTATCCACTGTAAATGGAATATATTTTTTTTTTGCTTTTTCATACCTAATGAAAAGTTAGTTTTGTAATCAAGCAAATAGAAATCGGCATACGCCAGTGCTTTTCAAGTTTTTAACAAAATTTATGGTTTTACCAAACGAATATGAGAATTAAGTTGATGGAATTAAAACTTTCTAGTGCATTAGGGAGTGTCTAAAAATATTAAAGTAACAAAATTTGTGACATTTTGGAATTGGGAGGAGAGAAAAAGAGTTGGGAGTTCTTATGACTGCGGTATTATCTAAGCCATTTTAAGCTAGCTCTCTGTCTGCATTGGAGATGCTATAGGCCACATAAAGTAGCGCGAAATGAGACATCCAACGATTTAACAGATGCAGTTCAGTCTACCCTCATTTCAGAGTTGACTCTAGTCAGACTTTTCATGTCTCGCCACCAGTTCTAGCTCCCTCTTTTTCAGACATTGGAGACACTGTCAAAACAAAGGTGAATATTTAGCTCAATTATGATTGGTAGGCATCGACAGATAGGCTAAGTTCAGGTTTCGCTAAATCTCAGAAGGTCTAACTGAATATCTGCTCTCAATGAACCAAGAGGACTACATACAATTTTTGCGATTGCTGAAAGGGTTTATTTCATGGCGTACAACAAACAAGACAATCTCTGTATTAAACACGCGAGCTCAGAAAACTGAAATCATACTCCAATTTTTGAAAAGAGTGGGAACTGAGTGTTTTTTTTTAATTATCGCAAATACTGGGAATTGTTGATATATATTGATTTCTTTAGAGTTAAGGTATAGAACGAATTAGGACTAAAATCTTACTCTAATTTAAAATCGAATTGATTAAAATTCTAAGAAATAAGAATAAAATTTAATATAACCAATATTAATAAATATAAATTTGGTGTAAAATTTAGAAGAATCAAATAATTTAACAAATTTTATCAAACTTTCAAACTTATTCAGATGTTTTAGAAAAGTCCGGGGCTTACAGTTGTGGCCCCAAAAACTCAAATTTATTTTTGATAATTTTTTCTTATACCAACCTTTGGTCAATGACTGACTTGCATCAAAAAATAAATTACACTGCACAACACAAAAAAATAACAAGGTTCCGAAAATGGATTCTGACAGAGGGGAGCAAACACAAACGTTTATCAGCAATTTTCAAGTTTACGTCTGTGAATTTTATTTTAAGAGGATACAAAGTTTAAGCATTTCGCACATTCTTATGGTAAATCGGCTAAGAAAACTATATGTACCTTATATTTTAGATACATAATATGTCCACTAATTTTATGTAACAAAGAAGGGGGAATATTTTTGTAGAACATTAGTATTTTTTGTCTTTTTAAGTCTTGCACTAAAAGTCTCTTAATATATCAATGCCCACATTTTAGCTTAAAAGCCAGCTGGCATAATTACATACATACTGAAAATAAGTGTACTGAAATTTTTTTCCAGTTCGTTACCGACCACAGAAAAATTGTTTTGACAAACTTTCAAAATGCGGGTATGCTTTCAATATTCCTTTCTTCATTTTTCTTGCAGCTTCAAAAACATCTTTGAAAAAGCTCAACCAGCCTTCTTGCATGCTTGCCTTTTAACCATTGCACAGTGAGCTCTTCGATGGCAACAGATACTATATGTACCCTCTTTTCAGAAAGTACACAACCAGTATTCGTTTCTCCTCCAGTTTCAGCCACGTCTGCCATGAAATACGCATCTTAGGATATATGCTTTTGAAATAATACAGTTAATATGATTACAAAAATTTCAATTGGTACGAAAAAAGGCATTCACTGACGGTTTTCAAATTGCAACCACTTATTGATAGGATTTTAAGCAGGCTTAAACTTCTTAGAAAACTTCTAGTTTTAAAAAGGTATACGAAAACATTTATTTTTATTTATTGAAAGTACATATTACCAAGGAATAAAAAACCTTTTAGAATTCAATAGACACCTTGAGTTAACTCTGTGTTACTCAACTGAGGAGCACGTTTCCTCAGAAAATTTTAAAACTGGATAGATTCTAAGTTCAGCGGCATATAAAAGAAAGTGGGCAAACAAAAAACATAAAGCAATATCATTTATGAAAAAAAGAGGTCTCAAAATGCGACCTGCGGAAACTCACAGCTTACAAAATGGATTTTGAAGGAGCTTCTGCCAAAAAAAAGTTCATAATCCTTCACTTAAGTATGAGTTCATCCAGTTTAAAAAACTGGAACGGTAACCTAAACTGGGGATATTTTCGATTGACTGACTACAACTTTTGGCGAATTCCAAAATTGAAACAGTGGCAAATAATGTGACTGTAGTTGCTGTTAATAGTTTTGTGGCAATATGTTTTTCTTTCTATTCGAATTTTAAAGTCTGTTCTAATTTTTTTGACTGCTCGCAGCAGTGGAAAAAAAGGGCTAAAAACTGTCGAAGCAGCCGACTGCCAGAGTACTTCGCAGTATTTCGGTGTTTCGTTTTTACTTTTGCTTCGACTGCGACTGTTAACATTTCAGAAACAAAATTTTAAGCTGCTAACTATCGAAGTTACTGACTGCCAGAGTACTTCGCAGCCTTTCAGAGTTAATTTTTTGTTTTTGCTTCGGCTGCGACTGAAAAATTCTCGGAAGCATAAGTTTAGCAGCACTAAAAGCAGTGAAAAATATTACATTTTCTTAAACGCTGTCGAAGCCGCTGAGTGTACTTAGCAGCCTTTCAGTATTTGTTTTTGTGTTTACTTCGATTGCGACTTATAAATTATCAGAAGCAGCAGATTTATTATTCCATTAATGAGATTTGCTAATACACCTGCTTAACTACGTCAATTTGTAATAATTTAATTTTTAATGTTAATCTCATGAATTTTGCTACTTTGACAGCAGTCATTCAGTCACTGGTTAATTACATCATTTCTAATGCCCTTCAGGAAAATTGGTTTTATAAATGCTTTTTCCATTGACAATAAAAGTACCAGACAACGGTGATTTAGTTAAAACCAAATTTAGTTCTTCAGACAGCAACAGTTTTTAAGCAGAATAATCTTCACTTATAGCCCTTCCGCATCCCTTTGAGCAGATGGTTTTAACGATCCAATATATTCCTCCCCAACATTCAAAGTAAGAGTTAAATATCCAAAGAAAATGAAAAAAATAAATAAAAAAATACACATTTCACAGATCTAAAGCTGCACTTCAAACTTGAGAAACGTCGATTTTACGGTATTTTGACGTCGATTTTACGGTATTCGACTTTAAACTCTATATGCTCCACCACCTGCAGTTGCTATATCGAATTGCTGCTTATACTGTAACTGTTATCATTTAAAATGCTTTAAAAATACACAAAGCCTTTTGGAATATGAGATACATATTTATTTTCAGAAACACCCTACCAAGACGAGGCACATGCAGAGGCGTATCCTTATCTTTCATAATTGCCATTCTCTATTTAAGCTATACATCACATACTACAATAATGTTGTGTGCGAGCGTGTGTGGCTTCGCTGGTAGATTTGAAAACAATTTTAGACCAACCAACTCCCTGCATGCAATAAGCTTCAGGTTATACGAGTACCCGTACAAGAAATGCAACTACCAAAATTTCTAGCACCCACACTTTGACACCAGATAGCACACAAAGTTCAAATGTATTAAAGCTTACTAAATGAAATGAAATTTGAAATTCATACACATATACGAGTATAACAGCATATTTGCTTGTGTGAATAGTATATATAGATATATATACAAATATATTTGGGTTCTCACACAATTTTGGACAATTTTTATGCATCCATGTCTTCTAACGCTAACACTGCAGCCTCATAAACGCCTCACACAGTGGCCCTCACTGAATATTCGGAGCATTTATAGTAGAGCATGCCATAGAATGCTTGCATGCCAAATGTTGTCTAGGTGCTTAGGCCCACAATGAACACTCACCATTCCAACTGAACGTGCACACACTCAAATATATGTACATATGTACGATTTTAGGCACGCTACAAGTGCATCTTACGTCCACACAAAGTTTATATGCACATACACTCGCACACTCTCTCTCTCTTTTCCTTATTGATGTATATATCAAATAGAGTGCCATAAAACTTTAAATTCCTCGCACGCTGCAGTGTGCCAGATGAGGCCAGGGTCATTTTTAACTGACTGCGTGGCTACACCACATTCAGTACTGCAACGCAAATTTAGACATATGCTCAACTTTCACATTTAATTTGCGCGTGTGTGTGTGGTCATATATTTTGTACCAACTTGTAAGCGTACACTGTATGTGCATATGATGACTTGCCTGTGTGTATGAATTTTCTTGATGAATGCACACGCCATGACTCCATTAAAAACATGGAAATTCTTGTAATTCAAGTTGTGTGCAAAATAGTTTTTCATTCTACCACACCCATACCCACACACTTTCACGTATATATTTGTATACTCATCCCGACATTCATCCTAGCCCTGCAGTCAAGCGAGCCAGTTCTAAGCTACTATAACTTAGTACCAGTTTACTTTACAATAATACTAAAACCGATGGTGGGTATTGGCCGCTACCAAAATATTGCACCAATTTCTCTGCATCTCGTGCGTTGTCGCCAGTTAGAAACCCCAAAGGCGGTCAGGTCGTCGTCGACTTAGTTTTTGCAACGTAGATTAAGACATCGTTTTTACGAGTTCCACCAGTGCTCTTCGAAAAGAGCAACTCTTTGCTGGAGCATTATTGTCCGTTCGCTCGTTTTAATGCGCTTCACTACCTCAATGTCGGCGTACAGCACGTACAGCTCGTGATTCCATCTTATTCTTGCGAAGACTTTTTCTCTCGAAAACTCCTAATAACGGCCACTCAGCGCCATACAGTAAGACCGAGAGAATGAATGATTGATAAAGCGTTTTTTTTCGTGCGTCGAGAGAGGGCTCTGATTTTCGATTGCCTATCCAGCCTAACTAGCATCTATTGATAAGAGTTATTCTTCGCTGGATTCACACTGAATCCTAAGTGGACAAAGTCCTTAACTACGCCGAACTCGTAATTGCAACCTGCTGTCCAATACGCGTAGACTTTTTGATTGTTCACACAAGGTCTTTTTCTTGTTTTCGTTTACCGCAAGACCCACTCAACAGGATTCTTTTTCAAGACTGGACAAAGTTGCACTGACTGTCAGCTGACTAATGCCAATAATGCACGGCGCTTTTATAGAAAATAGTGCTGGATATGTCGATATTTTATAGAAAATTGGCAATTGGGCATGGATATGTCGATATTGGCGGCGCAAATAATTTTCCGCATGATCAAGTTGAAAAAGTCACATGATAAAGAATAGCCTTGTCTGAAACCCCGCATGATTTCACATGGTATTTTCCAATTCACACTGCAAAGTTGAATGCAACGAAAATATGGAAGTTGTCGATCTTATTCCCTTGGATCTTCTCCAGGATTTGGAGCAATGTTAATATCTGATCGATGGTAGATTTAGCAGATCTGAAACCACACTGATAAAGCCCAATCAGTTTGTTGAGGGATTTCAGGCTAAGAAGGCTTATTACACGGTAGTTGACCCAGTTCATAGGGTCGTCTTTCTTGTGGATTGAAAGAGCAGGCTGATATACATGTCGCTGCGCATGCTTTCATCTGACCATATTTTGCCTATGATCTATGAACTAGCAAATTGTATTTTTAATATAATGTTGTCAGCCTCTGCATTAATATCATACCAATTAACGAACTAGTAACCAGTCTTATACTAGTAGATAAACCAGTGCATAATAGACAAAATAATGTGTGTTTCAATTTTTGACGCAATGCACCGTTTTGTACGAGTTGGAAAAATAAATAAATAAAAATTAAACGTTTCAAAAATATTTTATTGTAAACTAATTGTTGAAAATAACAAAGTTCCGCCAATAAAATCTGGTCGAAGGTCGAAAACAACAGCGGCGATTTGAAAATTTAGGTCTAAATTTTAGTTTAAGGAGTAAGGAGTCAAAGTTTTCACCAGTTTGTACATTCTGATGGCAATCAGCTTTGAAAACTATGTGGTGCTTACATTCTAGGTACATAATATGTCCACCAGTTTATATAAAAAATAACGGAAAACACTTTTGGGTGGAACATTTTAACCCTCTAACTCCTCTTTAGTAGGAAAGAGTAAAAACGGAATAAAATGTACCACAAAAATATTGTTTATAAAATTCTACTACTACTAAAATTTTACTCCAAGCTTTCTCATACGCCAAAGCTCAAAGGTCAACTTAAATCCCAGAAAGAAATCAAAACAGAAAATGTATACGTTATCTTACAAAAGTACTTTGAAATTTTACCAAAACCATTTTTTCAATACACAGTAACAAATTTAACCCTTAAACATAATTTCCGTTTAAATTTAATTCCGTTATGGCAACCTTCTTATTTTCGCTGTACGTGAGTAACTTTTCATTGATAGCAACTTAAAAAAAAAATATAAAAAATAGCTATTTAAAAGATTAACAACAATGAAAACAAAAAACAAATTGTTTTTGCTACAACTGTAATTGGTCATTTTGCACTAGTTTATTTCTAGTCACTCTAGATCTACTTTGATTTCTTCCATCAATTACCAATTCATGAACTAGAATATTTATTTAATTGAATACTTTCTTGCATAGAACTCCAAATGGTCATTTTGTAACTAGTAACGCACTAGTCTCACTCGAACTAGTCTGGTTTCTTCTACCAAAAATCAATTTTTGCACTAAAATATTTGGCGAATAGTTCGGCTTTTCCCTCCAGGGAGCGTATACGAGTATGAATACATATGCATACATGCATACATGGCTATACATATTGTATATCTCAAGCGGCTAACATTTTATCCGAAAATAAATTCCGCTCAGCCCACCTCAGTGGTTTAGTCGAGTACCATTTATATTTTACTTGCAATCATTTTACTGGATTTTGCTTTCGCACAACTGCATACGAGTGTGTATGTGCATATGGGAGCTTCTGCGTAGGCTTCTCCTTATTTTCATGCCTCCAGTGGCCTTTGGTCTGCCTTTCAACAGTTGTGCTCTCATTTTTTACCGCAATATTTATATCCTACTTTACATATTTTTCTTTTCACTACATTCCATATAAAATTTTTTTTGTGTATTTTCAAGCATTTTGCAATGGCCATTGTTGTAAAGATAGGTGCTGTATACCCAGCATACATTTTTCGTTAGCGAAACAAATCCTATTCATGGTAATAATTTCATTTGAATAGTACTCGTAGTACTGCAAGATAGGCGTGAATCGTGAAAGCGTTTTGATCCTTTGGCAAGGCTTCCCAAATATTAGCCATCATTAAAAGTACTTTGTAGCACTTCCCGAAAGTTGGCATATCATTCTTTACTTAGCCATGCTGCGCATTTGCTTTTGTTGTTGGTAGACTTAAGCCAAAAATTATCTAATGTTTTTTCAAAATAAATCAGAAATTCTTGAATTGGCAGTTTAAAACCTGTAAAATTATATATCCATCGCTGTATTGATATAATTTTGACAAAAACCTAATTCGGAAAATCATGGCTTTGAGGAATGCCCCTCCAACCATAATCCAAATGCCGACTGGGTATGCACAGCTGAAAAAGTAATATAAGTAATATATGCTTTGTTTGTGTGCAGAAGATGTTTAAGAAATGCAAATAAATATATTTTTATGGAAGAAATAGAAAGCTAATAAGGGTATGCAAGCAAGTTTTAAAGTATTTTGAATAACAGAGGCTTTGTTTGAAAAAGTGGCTTATTATGTTTCACTCAAAGCGTTCACCACCAAAAGTGACTGCTTGTGCTATAACATTTTGAGCAAATGCTTGTTTTGGTGTACAAGAACAAATCCATTTCTACGTAATATATACATAAATGTTTAAAGTGTTATCTTGCTCAACTTGATCTGCATTTTTAAAGACGAGAATTAGGTTTAGGGCTGTGGATTTTCTGTGAATTCAGGTGGCAAACCATTAATTTTAGTGAGTACTCTTGAAATTTATGGAATTCAGCAGATTAATTCTTAAGCGAATGCCTTTTCTCTTTGTGCATAGATGATTAATTTATTCCTACGTGCAAATAAAAACACGCGTATTCTTAAGAACCAAAATTTCTTAAATATGAAAATTTGATGACGTACGTAGGTTTACAAATCCCGATAATATTCACATGTGGAATTGTGTGCGTAAATAAGACTCAAAATTAGCATTCAAGCCTTTGTGTTTAGCAACACTATTAAAAAGTGGTACACGGCGTATGAGTGACTTAGTGCCTAATGTTGCCCGCAATATAGAGGAATATTGAAAATTATTCTTTTTAATGGGAGTATAATCGTACGTATTCTCGAATGCCACTATTTTTGCTTAATGCTTCCGAGAAATACAAAATTTTATGTGATGTTCAAAAGTATGCGTTTAATTATATCCCAAATGTGAGGCGAATGCTATAACATTTCTTCACACAACTAAATCACATAACCTTTTTACAATATTCACTGTATTATTCATGCTAAATTTTTTTTCGTAAATTTTTATACAAATATAGTACAGAAAAAACAACTTTATAAACAAAAGCTACAAACTTTATACAAAGTTTACACAAAATTAACCAAAAACAAAAAAAAATTGGCATCAAAATTTTCAACCTTTTAATCAAAACAAAATTCCTTTCTACTACAAAAAGGTCAGAGAGCGCAAAAAGCTGTAATGTTTTACTATTTGGTCCCAGTACTCTCATCCTGATGGGAAGTCTTGCGCCGCCAAAACGGCTATTTCACTGTGTAATCAACCTCGAATGTAATTAGAAAAACTTTTACATATTACACCCCTGCGAGTTAGGGGGCTAGAATTTGTCAAGGGTAACAGATGCCTGTCCTAAGAGGGAATCAAAATCCACACCTCAGCCTGTTAGTTATGAGTTAACTCAACGTCAATAGGCTGAGCGAATGCAGGTACAGAAACGGCTTGGTGGCGATGGGAACACTGTCCTCATTGGAGCGTCCAACTACCGAATAGTGCATGAGAATATGCTCATGAATCTGAGACCTGATGATTTCGCATTTGCTTGCCGTGCTTGTGTATCATTCCGCATTTGCGGCTTGGTCCCACGTGCAAGGGATTTTAGTATAATCAGACACTCAATCTGCTTGCTTACATTTTCTTTTGGATTTGCATATTCAATTCTATATTAAAAATTAGCTGACAATGCTAAATATTTTAATTTAAGATATTTTCTGCATTTTCTGATTTCTCTTACTACACTTATTCAAATATCTATTTGATTTCGGTCATTAATTCTTAATGTATATTAAAAATAAGATGGCAACGCCATAAGAAAATCTTTGTACAATAAAGTTCTGTTAAACATCTTTCGCTTTACTGTCGTATTCTTATATTGACTTAGCTCAGTTTTGTGATTGGTGTCTCCGTGTGGAGTTGCCTGTCTCCCATCGGACGTGCCCCCAGGTGCCGGATAGGGGAACGCTCAGCAGATATGCAGGGTAGGTGGGAAATAAAATACCACTCGCGAACCAAAACAGGCAACCCAAAAAATTCTAGAAGAGTCTGACTCGTATTGAGCGGCTCTCTGGTCAGCGTCTGTTCTCCACGTAAGGAGCGACTGTACTAATCGCTAAACGCGAACAACGGCTGGGGCTTTGAATCTCTGTTACCTGAGTATGCGGAGTGAAATCTTGCAAAAATGGCTTTCAGAAGGCCTCCTCCGCCCCTTTCAAACATGGCAGGTCTCACAAAGCGCTCAAAGCGCGTAGTCCACGTAGGTTGGGTTGAGATGGCTCCCCATTAATTCCGGCTTGAAGTCTGGCTCTGAACTCTGGACCCCATAAGGGCCAAAGTCAACCCTCGCATGGCCTCCCTGTTTACATAGATAACTATGGGATTTACGGTAACTACGTACATGCGCGGAGATAGCGGATGTGAGTTGGGGCCCATATAGCATGAACAAATTTATTATTACAAACAAAAACTCAAAAACCTTCAATGATGGGACGCATTTACCTGATGTAAACAGAAATGTTCACTCGCCGACAGGTGAAGCTGTGATTAGACGGTCTCCTCCACAAGCAACAGCAACTATAGAAAATACAAAGGAGAATGAATCACCCATGCCCACCGGTAGCCAGCGTCGCGGAAACAGAATAACAGCGCAATCAAGTGGTATCATCGGTGTCTTGGTCGGGACGCCAACATCACATCTTGGCAAAAATGATTCTACAGAACAGCCACAACAGAAAGAAAAACAGAAGACGGGCAATGAAGTGCAAGGCATTGCCACAGCGCCCAAACCAAATGCTTGTATGACCTTGTCGAACGCTTAGGCAATGAGATAA
The DNA here is from genome assembly GCA_037575425.1 of Anastrepha fraterculus. Taxonomy (NCBI): domain Eukaryota; kingdom Metazoa; phylum Arthropoda; class Insecta; order Diptera; family Tephritidae; genus Anastrepha; species Anastrepha fraterculus. Next base: position 65,954 of record JAYXIM010031865.1, on the reverse strand, counting down.
ATGGCCTCCTATCATACGTCGAACCACGCAAAAATGTCCATGGTGACATTAGGAGGATGTGCAGCATTATAAAGCGCACCCATACCGACGTGATCACAAAGCTTGAAGCCGAAGAGCGCAAGGCTCTGACAATTTCTGCCCCATATTCTTATTAAAAATTAGGTGGCAACGGTATTCAAATAGATATGTGTATCCTTGCATTAAAGCTTTACTAAATACCTTCCGTTACGTTACGGCCCAACTACAACCGCAAACAATCGTCAACATTGTTAAACATAAAACGACGGGACGCCTGGAGACTAACGGCAGTCATAACTGGCTTTTAGTCTTATCTCTCACAACACATACTGTCACAGTTGTAAGCAACTGAGGAAAACAGAAACAATCTTCCACTTCTTCTGTGAATGCCCTGCCCTATAAAAGGACAGAATGTTAACCCTGGGCAAACCGCTGTTCGAGGGTCTCGAACAACTGTCTGGCTTAGATGATAAGAACCTAATAAGGTTCTTAAACCGCACATACTGGATATAGTCGTGCCGTAAATAACTAGTAAACAAGTTGGTAACGAGGATGCGGCAACAAAATGGTGCGGTAGCGCTTCCGTTGGATCACACCTCTAACCAACCAACCATCCAAATACCTTTCGTTTGATACCCATATTCATTAAGTTTTGTGATTGATATGCGTGTTTTCATTACAAATTAGGTGGCAACGCTATTAAAAAATATGTTTATATTAAAGCCTTTTTAACACCTTTCGTTTGATACCAATATTTTAAGATTTTTTTATTAAAAATCAGTTGACAACGACATACAAAAGTGCCATATTAATCGTTAAAGTTTTTTTTTTAAATATATATCATCTTATACTCAAACCCTAGTATAACCATTAATCATAAGTTCCTAGTTTGCAATAAAAAAAAATAGTTGGAAACTATCAAACTAAAGGGTTTTTCAATTGGCGCGGGTCGATTTTGGCGCCCTGTGGCAGCCATTTTGTTTTGGTGACATCTGTCAAATCTTTTTCGGTAGACGTGGTGGCCCTTCCAATTTCTTATGGCCCATATTGAACCATATGGACCTAGACGACATGTGGTTCCAGCAGGACGGCGCTAAGTGCCACACAGCAAACGCCATTTTATTCCATTTCAACATCTACCCGCCCTTATTGAAAAACCCTTTAATTGATTTTGCCTTAAAGTGCTCTTAAATATCATGGTTCTGCTACTCATTTTGTAGTATTTATTTCTGCTTTTTATTAAACCACCCTTTTGACCTACAACCAGAAGGCTTTCAAATAAATTAAAATCAGTTTAGTCGTTTTTGAGTGATGCTTTTTCGAAGATATTTGCCACATTTTTATAAATATGTTTTTGTTTATGAGGAGTTATGTATGTAGGTATGTATCCACAAAAGGCTTGCACATACGCGTTCTCCTACACACCCATATACATACATATGTACAGCTACTTCGGAACAACCACTCCAGTCCCTGCACATTTCAGCAACTCACAGAAACTTGAAGTGATGACACTGAAAATACAAGCATAGTGCCATGGTGCATACATAAATAACCACTTGCCTGTACACTTGATGGCTCAACAAGTGGCAACAACAATGATATTGTTAACAACTTGACAGTGGCAATGACTGCTGGAGCCACAACCGCAACTACTGAGTGGCTAAAGCAGCCTCAGCGTCCGAGCTAAAATAACAAAACTGTGAACTATGCCTACACACCAAATATAATAATAAGACAAATAAGTGGAGGAAAGCAAAGCAAAATAATTTCAGGCACATAAATTATTTTGAAATACTTACTTTGAGGTTGTAAAATTATTATCAGTGCTGAGTTTCGTTGGTCGAGAACAGAGAGAAAATAAGCAAAATATTTATGTTTGTAAGCAAATAAGGATTTCCTATGCCAAGAGTGTCTGATATTCTATGGAGAGTAAAGTAACTGGGATGCGCTTTAACGATTAAATGATTGCAGGCGTTTAATTGGATTGCTGAGTTAAAGTAATTGCAATTTTATGTATAAATTATTTTCCGCTCATTTTATTTCATTTTATTCACTTCTATAACCAAATAACCCATTTACAGTGGTGCTTTCTGTTTGCGCTTTTTTCATATTTGTGTGAGCCAGTCTTTCCACAAATAGCGAATCTGCTAACTCCGACCAAGTATCGGATTGTAGTCTAGAATAATATAAGACTTACTTTTATTTCTCTGTTCAATCGCCGCAGTGTCATGAGTAATCGAGCGTATATGGACATTTGTACTTTTTTTGTGGGGCGTAAAATTGGCAACATCCGATGAGGCTTCCCTTGAAGTATTTCAGAGAAAAAATTTACAAAGGGTTTTTGGAACTTTGCAAATAAAGACTTAAACTTTTGCGAATATAGACCCAGCAGCTTTGCTAGCTAGACCATGTTGTCAAGTGGTTATGAACGCTCCAGCACTGAAGGTATACCGTACTATATAGTTTGTGGTATCAGAGGAAGAGGAAGGCCACCTTTGCATTGAAAATATCAGATGGAAAATGGCTCGCCTTGACTTGGTATGTCCAATTGGCTCCTGTTATCAAGAGAAAAAAACGACTGGTGCACTTTTGTTAAAGTCGGGCAAAATCGCTTAAGCCGTTATCGTGCCAATCAAGAAGAAAGTTCTTCTAGCGGTAAGTCCCTGTTGAAGCAAAAAGTTGTGAAAGCTTCTTACCGCCCAAAGCTCAGAAGGTATATCTACCTTATTTTTTCGTATTGTCCCTAGAATGATAATAATTTGTGATAGCATTTATTCAGCTAACTCAGCACTGCTGAAAAAGTTATCCATACCCTCGGGTGATCACTAATTGCTTATCTACGCGCTCATCAAATAAAATAAAAGTTATATATGTATATCCTTTAGGCGAAACGGAAACATGTCCTAAATATCTCGAACGGCAGCAATTTTAACTGAAGAAAGTCTCTCTTGGCGAGTCCGAAAATTGTCGAATCATAAAAATGTAGGTAGAAGGACGAAATGGGCACAACTATACACATAGTTTAAGCATCTGTTTGGAAAGACAAAAGCTAGATTCAGCATTATGTACACCGACCACTGAGGCCGACTGATGAACGACAGCTAATAAACAACATTCATCGGTCGCTTATTGCAACCGTTATGAAAAACCAACCAATACCCATGCAGATGATTGACTGGCGTTGCCTCGTTAAACCCAAATTACAGTCTCAACTTCTTCAGCTCATTATTGATTGGTGCGACAACCGGTTAAGCGATTTTGGTTAAGTTTAACATGGTGCGTCAGTCGTTTCTGTACTAACCGGCGCCAGGTAGACACACCAAGTGAAACCAAGTTCTTCTGGCTTTCAAACGCAAAAGCCTTACCACCAGCTGATATCGCATCGAATACTTTCCGAGCTGGAGCTCCATTCGGACGACATGACGGAGTCAAAGCCGCAGGATTTTTATTCGCTGCAATATGTCTCAACTACTTTTGGGAGATGGACGGTCGGATTCTGCCAAAATACCAAGTTTCCTTGGTTATCATTAGGTCGCCTCGATGACAATACTTAGCGGGACACAAAACTGTGCAGAGCGTAGTAAAGCTTCGACAACAACACAAGCAGGGCACATAACGGTAGTGGGTCGATTATTAACTCGATGGTACTTTTACAATGATTGCGATTCTCTAGATCGTTTAAACATCTCGGACTTGCCCATTGCTAAACAAAAGCAGCAAAGCCTTCTTATGTGAAAAGGGAGTAATAATAATAGACACAAGTACTTCCCATGTGGTCTATTGTGCTTGCCCACAAGTATATATATAATTGAAGGCTTCTAATGAATTCGAGTATTTCCTTAGAGTTTTTTGTTCCATGTTACAAATTTATCGAGAGTCAAACCAGAGTGGGTATATGTCTTGTAAGAGCTGCACATTCGCAGAGGAAGTGCTCTAGTGGTTCATCACCCCGCTCTCGAAAATTACAGACTCTAGATTCTAGTAAACCTAGTTTCCTGAAATGCAAAAAAAATACTAAAATGTTCCATATATGTAGTATCCAGTGAGAGCTCATAAGGAATCTCTATCCGAATTTAGGAGCCTCTGTTCTTGACTTTCCATTTAAAGGCGAATCCAGTTGGTTACTACTTGTAGTGAATTTCCCTACAGGGATATTTGTATCGTATCGTATGCGTCGTTGTTTTGGCCATTTCCACCACTCGCCTCGTTGGCTTCGCTGTTTATTTGTGCGCTTTCAGTTATTTATTTGTATTTGTATACACAAGCTGCCGAAGTGCATATTTACCCAGCGTTTTCACTTCAATTTCGTAGTCAAGATATGAAAATTTATGTGTACGTGAGTTTAACCACAGCTTTAAAATTCACAAAAAGTATGCAAAGCAAAACAAGGAAAAATTAAATACTCCCAAATAGGGCAAACCTCCTGTTGGTTGGCCATTGTCGTTGCCGGCTGCTGATCAAGCATTACAATAAAAACATAAAAGGCCAACAAATAATAAAGAAAACTTTTGTTTACGTTAAGTGGCTGTAAGCGATGTAAAAGATACAAAACAAACACATCCCGTTGGAAAGCAAGCAAACGTGTTTATGTGTTTGTGTAGGAATACGTACCACTTGTTCGCTGGAAGAATGCCGTAACTCAAAAAAACATATATATATTTTTTTAAATAAATATGCTTAAAAGGCCGACAGACTTTCTTTGATGATGTGAAATGGATTCGTGGCGCAAAATTAATCATCAATTTTGTTTTTCCTTTAAATAACTTTTTTACTAAATACAAAAATCTTTTTGAATGACGAGAGAAGCTGGAAGAACGCCGCAACTTAAAATATTTTTTTTTAGATAAATATGAAGCAAAGCCGACAGATCTTTTTTCACGTTGTGGAAAAAATTCGTGGCGCAAAATTAACAAATTAACAGAATAACTTTTCACTTTGAATGACGAAAGAAGAGTGTCGTTATCCAAAGCACCAATTTTTTTTAGAAAAATATGCAGAAATGACTATCAGCTCTTCTTTCATGTTGTGAAAAAAATTCAACGAATTTTTAGTTTTTTTAATAACTTTTTCACTCAATAAAAAAATGACCTTGAATGATGAAAATGTTTAATTTGACATTTATGCGTTCCATTCTTTATATTATATACTGCAAAAGTGTAAGATTGACGTACGACGCCATTTGCAAAAATTATAAATTTTCAGATAGGGTGAATAATTTTGCGTCACCTTGCAAACTCGTCTTAAAAAAAATATCTCCTTAAGCAAAAATATATCTTAACTTTTACTTAGGCAATTATAGTGCATCCAGAATTTTTTAGCCGTTCTTCTTGAACATTCGATCTTTCCAGTTATGACGTTCTTCCAGCAAGCGTGCAATTTGCATATATGTATGTATATGTATTCATAAGCGCATTTCCTTTGAACTTATGCTCGTACACTTTTACTTATAGCGCAGTTTGGCGGCAGTTGGCTTACCGCGCTCAGCATTTGTTCCTACTTCCCCAAGCAAATACATGTATATGTATACTATACACTTACACACCGATATTCATGCGTATGTATATAAAGCTGGTCGCGCCCCCACCTTTCTACAATGTGGGTCAAGTATCTTAAATGGTTACCAACAGCCACTTTTGTGTTGCCATTTTGCGTTGCGCGCTGCGTGCCTGTCCATAGTTTAACTTACAATGCCAGCTATAAGACCAACACCAACACCAACTCCACGAACAACAACAAAAGCAACAACAGCCTCTAATATAACCACAGCATCAACAACAATTGCATAGTTATAATAATAAACTTTACTTTCATTTCACTATGAAGCTTCAAGTTCCTGCCCAGTCATCCTTAGTTATGCTCATCGCCGCCGTCACTGCGAAAGTTTGGGGAAAAGTTTCGTTGGCAGCTAATAAAGTTGAAAATTGTTGTTAGAACAAATGTTTTACGTGCATTTTACCATTTACTTAAGGGCAGTAAGACGGATGTAGAAATTAAATGAAAACTAAATTGTGAAATAATTTTCAATTAATTTAATTTTAAAACTACTGCAAAAATTTATTTTCCTGCAATATTTAATTTTCGTCTAAAATCCACAATTTCTCGGGTTTTTTTATTTTTATTTTTATTCACAATTTGTATACTGTAGAGTGTATTTATGTGTACGACTTTGATGGTTTGAGTGCTCAGCAAACAGATTGGCATTGTGCAGGAAGCAGCAACAAGTCTGAAATTTATTTAAATGCTAAAGAAAGCAATGAATGCAGATGTTTATCGTTTTACTTATTATAGGGACTTAAAGTTGTTGAACATTTCCAATATGTAGGTAATGCAAATGTACACATAGACGATGGCATTTCTATGGATGCATTTATAAAGGCGCAGATATATTTGGGTTTCCATTAGACTGAAATGTTGTTGTTGCTGTTGAAGTGGTTGATTATTTCCACTGAATAATCTTAATTAGTGACCAGCACCGTTTTACTACCACTGTCCTCGTGTGATGATGTCTTTTTTTTCGCTTCTAAGTCAGATCCACTTAGTGAGATCCAAGTATAGCAGCAAATTATTTATCTCGATGTCTGAGATCTCATTAATTTGCTATAAGAAAGGCTTACCGAAGAAGCGAATTCGTGCCCTAGCTAGCCCTGGGCATTCACATAAGTAGTGGAAAAGACTTTCCTTCACCCCTTCCGCTTGACAGCTTTTGCAGATGGGATTGAAGGGGAGGTTGAGTCTGGCTGCATGATCCCCTACTTTCCAATGACCTGTAAGGGTTGCAGTGATGCGTGAAATGTTTGGTCGAGAACATCCTAACAGGTGATTCCTCCTTTGGATTTTGTACGACGGCCATGTGTTTTTTGTTGAAGTTATTTGCTTCCGTCTCCTTTCGCCTAAAGCACGGTAGTGTGCAGCAATGAATGCTTTTATTGTGTTGAGTGGAGTGGAGACTACCACCGCCTCTGCTATGTCTAGTGTTAAAACTTTTCTTGCTAGCTCATCCGCTATCTAATTACCCCGTATGTTCCTATGACCGGGAACCCACATCAGAGTAGTTTCAAGCCAATGACTAAGTAATTCTAGTTCCTCTCAACACTGTAAGACTAGTTTGGTTGAAATGGAGTTGGAATCTTAGAATTTTGGTGATTTGCATGCTTCTCTGATCGCTAAAAGTTCTACCTGGAACACGCTGGCATAGTCAGGAAGTCGAATTGACTGAGATAGGTTTAGTGGCTTCGAATGGAAGCCAGCACCCACACCTTAGTTCATCTTAGAACCTTTAGTATAGATTTCAATATCGTATCTTCCAATCACCTTCCCTTCACCGTACCGTAAAGTCTTTCTTGAAGTTAAGGTCGGGGGTTGTGTAGTCTGATCTGTTTTTGATTAGCGAGGGTCCCTGTAGGAGGATCTTGCTGTGACCTACGCCCTTGTTGTCCAGGTTTCTTTGTCTCTGAGTCTCACCGCGCTGCAAGTAGCGATTGTTTTTATATGTAAGTCTAATGGTAATAGATGAGTTAATTCATTGGGTGCTTCAGTAGGACTGGTGCTAAGCGCTCCTATGATTAAGAAACACACTGTTCTTTGTATCTTGTTCAGCTAGGTTTGGTTGTATTTCTTTTCTGTTGCGGGTCACCAGACTAGTGCCGTATATGTTAGTATTGGCCATACAATGGCTGTGTAGGACCAATTGCATAGTTCTAATTGGAGACCGCATTTTTACCCAACATTCTCTTACACGTGTAAAGTGCTATATTCGCTTTCTTTACCCTGTACTCTACGTTGGACCTCCAGTTGAGTTTGGGATCTAAGATAACACCTAAGTATTTAGCCAGTTACATTAACGTAAGACTAACGCCGTTTAGTTTTGGGGGCTTAAAGTTGGGTATCTTGGTTTCCTTAGTGATTAGCATCAGTTCAGTTTTGCTCGGGTTTACACCTAAACCACAGTCTGTGGTCCAATTACTGAGTAATACCAGAGTTCCTTCCATAATCTCACTGATTATGGTTGGAAACATTCCTGAAACCAAGAGCACTATGTCATCAGCGTACGCCACTACTTTAATTCCCTTTCGGTTGAATTTGGTAAGTATATTGTTGACAACTAATAACCTGAGGGGTTCTCCTGTTGACAGAGCATTTTACCGTGCTGCTGTCTACCTCACCGATGATTATTCTAGTTTAAAGCATGTTCTCTATCCAATTGTTGAGACCTATGTCTATGCCTAACATATTATGGATCTTACGCAAATATTGTCAAACGCCCCCTCTATGTAGAGATAAGCGGCAAGTGGGTATAGTTTTTATTCTATGCTTCTCTCAATCGTACTTACAACTGTCTCTGTGGATTTTCCTGTGAGGTAGGCGTGTTGAGATGATTAAATCGTTGTGTTTGTATTTTTCTCTCTGAGATATACATACAACAATTGCTCGAAAGTCTTGAGAATAAAGGAGGATAAGCTGATGGATTTGAAGTCTTTCGCTGTATCATGACCGCGTCTATCAGCTTTCGGGATAAAAATCACCTTAACCCTCCTCCACCTTTTTGGAATATGCACTGGCATAAGGCTTTTTTTGAAAAAGACCTCCAGCCACGGAATCTCGTTTCGTCGTTTCTCGAGTGTACCACAGCATGGCAGGGAATATCCCATCTGGGCCGGCTGCTTTGTATGGTTCAAAGTTTTTCATCGCCCATAGAGTTCTATCTTGGGATACGATGTGGTTGATTGCATTGGATGACAGGTTGGACGTTTGAACACTGTTACTATTGTTCTCAATATATTCTGTGTTACCTGGGAAATGTGTATTTATAAGATATTCTGGTGTATCGGCCGAGGACTTGGTTCACTCTCCATTCTATTTCCTCAAGAAGGAAGGGCAGGAGTGTTCTTTGGATAAGAGCTTACTTAGTCTGGCTAGACTGAAATAATTGTGGTAAATTATTTATTTATTTGTAATCTAGTAACAAAAGGATTCATACAGACTATTAGATACAATTTTAATTAATTAACTACATTTGCAGTTAAACATTTGTTATATCCCGGGCAGATCTGCGTCAACTTATTTAGCTGCCTTTACCGAGTGTTCTTGGCAGCAACAGCGACGATGTTCGCTGGTGAGAGCCGCCAGGTCGGTAGGAGTTTTTGCTCTTGGAGGTTCTTCTTGCTTTTCTATTTTTGATGCTGAAGCTGTGGCGACTAACCAACTCGATCTCCTAGCACTTAGAGCTGATTCGGGGAAGGTCCCACGACTGGTGCATGGCTCGTTATCCTCGCAGGCGTGTTCCTCAAAGACTGACATTTTCTCCTTTGAGAGCTACGCAAAGTGGACTTTGTCCACCTTTTTTCCACTGCTAATTTCATTATTAACGTTGTTGTTATTTTTATCGTCTTTTTTGTTTATTTTATTATTGTTCATCTTGTTCTTACGTCAGCCAGCTCGACTAGGCGGGCTCAGCAGTCTCAAATTTTATGGGGGATCTCAATCGGTGCGCTGCACCAGTGCTCCTTGTAGCGGTAAAGCCACCGTTACCTCTCAATTCGGCCCGGTGTTGATGAGGCGCTGTTATAGTGCAGCCGAATCAATCTCCTGATGGCAAATCATCCTATAGGCCCGGTGACGTGTAACACCTTGAATTAGGAAGTGGCACTGTGACACTTCGACTAGATAATGTATCGTCTTGTTCTTTTATTACTTTCTTTGGTGTCCACCAAGGTACTATTCTAGGCCCATTCATATTTTTCCATTTCATTAATCATATTTTCTCCTATTTTTGCAAGTTTAATTTTCTTCTATACGGGGAGGATTTGAAAATCTATCTGTACACCCTTTTTGGGTGCTCCAAAGCTGAGCTCCTCCCCTTATTTGTGGTGTGCGTGATTCTCAAATGGACGGATCTACAGCTTCAAGCCGACTCCGAAGGGCAGATATTTTGTATATTATGAGGAGCTTTTTCATGGCGAAAATACCCTCGGAGGCCTGTGAGGCATCCGAAGTCAATCTGCTCAGTTCCTTTTATAACATATGTATGTACATTAGAGCGGGTCGATTTTTTTCGACATCATTCTCAGTAGATTCGCCCTTTGTGCTGTCGGCATCTACTAGCTCACGCTACATCAACCTTCTCCAAGTTTTATTTGATCGACCGCGACCCCTGCTCGTTTGCGGGTTCTAGTCCAGTGTCATTCTCACAATGCAATCTTATGACCTCTTAAGCGTGTGAAGACTTTTCACTTTTATTTGCCATAGGATGGGTTCCTCATACGTTGATCTCCACAGCGCATCGTTGCTGATGGTGTTCGGCCAGATGATGTAATGGTGTTAAAAACCAGCCATGTTTCACTTCCGAACAACAGTACTGGCTTCTGACATGAGCTGAATATTCGCAGTTTAGGTGCGCCTGGAGATTTCCGAACTCGCGCATACTGTATACATTCGCCCGAGCGCCGTCCTTACTTTATTTAGCCTGCAGTTAACATCTACATCTGCTCCGCCGTCTGCCGTGATAGTGCGGCTCAGGTAGCAAAAGCTTTTGCAAAATGCCACCGGACACCCGTCAACCATTATAAATCTTGCTTTATTGAAGTTAACTCCTATGGCCTTGGCGATGATAAGATAGCCGCTTTTAAAAATTGGGGAGCTGGAAATTTGCTTTACAGCTATTCTCTAATAGACCTTTTTTCTTAGAATTTCATATAGAATCTAAATTGGCTAGGAACGATGTCGATCCTTACATACACATTGACCCGCCCTAATGTACGTATACAAGAAATATACCGCTAGTAACGCTTTTATTTTTACTGCATCTCAGATGCTCCTTTTACTGCGATTCCTATTGTATCAGCTACGTACTTATTACCCGCAAATGATGGCGCGTGAGCACCGCGCTAAAGATTCATATGAAAGGTACGTGCAGACGGAAATTGAAAATAACTTCTAGTCATGCAATTGGTATTACGCGTTAAGTGGTTTCGAAAGGGGGTATTTGAATGGGCGTTTCTGGAAGCAATATTTTTCTTTCATGATGATAAGTTTTCCAATTTTAACTAGTCATAACTAAATATTTGAAATGTTCACCGAAATCGCATTGCGAGTATTGATACAAATGTGAGGATAGAAAATGTGTAGATGTACTTGTGTGTATGCATGCATCATTCTGCACTGCACAATGAAGACGATGGAATGCACTATTTGCTCTTCAATTATTGTGCTTCATGGCGGAACGTGCGAAGGAATGGAGTTGCACAGCACTCAAGCATTTAATGCGTTTTAAATATTTCCGCTTATTTACTTATACATACATACTAGGCCGGGTCGATTTGTGGGGAGGCAAAAAAATCGCCCATTGCTCTGTGAAAATCATATTCTAGGGATCAAAATAGGAAACTTCGCCGAAGGAACCATACCTCTAAAACGAATTCTGATGTCCCCCAATTTGGGTCGAACTTTTAGTGTCTTTTGTGGGGAGGCAAAAAAATTGCCCATTGCTCTGTGAAAATCATATTCTAGGGATCAAAATAGGAAACTTTGCCGAAGGAGCCATATCTTTAAAACGAATTCTGATGTCCCCCAATTTGGGTCGAACTTTTTAGTTTCTTTTCTCATGTAAAGGCCAAAAATGGTGATATTTTGAAATGATTGTATGGGGAACCCCCTAGGGGAGTTCCAGGGGGTGTGCCACTGGCATGGGTGGATCGGCCGTTTAAAGTTAGTGGGTATCGGTCATACATTTGGACTCGATTGGAGCACTCTAAATGGGTCAAAGTGGGATTTTTCGTTCGACCCAAATTGGGGGACATCAGAATTCGTTTTAGAGATATGGTTCCTTCGGCAAAGTTTCTTATTTTGATCCCTAGAATACGATTTTCACAGAGCAATGAGCGATTTTTAAATCGACCCGCCCTAATACATACATATGCACATATTTACCATACATGGGTATGTAAGCGCTTAAGGGTATTTGTGAACATGACCAAACATCGCTTTGCATTGTAAACAAATGGCATCACGCACGCACACACATACTCACAATTGCCAGCAGTATCGATTTCCCCACAAGCCACGACAATACCTACACACACACACACACCGACAACTCTAAGAGCATTTCCCCGCTTCACTAGCCAAGAAGCAGCAAAAATGTGCAGTCTAATGTCGGAAAATAACGAAATAAATATAAAGAAAGTCTATAAAAGAATATACTAACAAAATATTGAAATATTGTTAAAAGAAAATACCAGTAAATCGTGTGCCATTAAAACTATTGTCATACTTGCGAACAACGTCTCCGGGTGAACTATGGAATGCCCAAGGACATCACTCCAGACAACAGTCAGTGGCTTAGGTAAGGTGGTGAACCCAATGGGGTATAGCCATGCTTGCTGAATTTGTTAATGTATATATATATATATATACATATATATATATGTAGATGATTTGTATTGCTATGTATAAGTATGTGTTTCTTTCCAAGAATACAGACGATAGATGACACTTTATCAATATTGAAATTTAAGCTTATTTGCAAGCAGGACAACAGTGACTCCAGCTATTGCATGACTATTGAGACTGCAATAAAAGCTAAGCAAAACAAAGAACTTGAGGCACGCGCTATTAGTCGAACAAAAATAATAATATTCTTATATAATACATATACATACATATTTATGAATGTGAATGAAGGACAATGGCCAATGTTTAGCCTTTTGTTGCTATAATGGATTCACCAATCTATTAAAAACTTATCAGTAGTCAATTTCCATGGCCTTGTACTATTTATGAGTTTATTTTTCTTATACCCATATTTATGTATATGCAGTTGATAATCTACGCTGATGGATGAGCTGAGGAAATTCTTAGGAACTTTATTGTACAATGCTTAGGAAGGACACAAAGAACTTTGGTAATTATAGCTAGCAGTCTAGCTTGGAGAAAGGCTGGCAACTGATACAATGCGGTTTAACAACACTTGGCTGTTAATAAGCATTGCACGGTACGATAAAATCAAACTTTTTCTAAATTAACAAGGTTCCGAAATGGATTCTGACAAAGGGGAGTAAAAAAATACAAGTACATGCACAGGCGATTTTGAAAGTTGAATTTTTTTAAGGAAGCTCAAATTTCCCACTTTTTGTGCATTCTTATAGTAAATCGGCACAGGAAACAATTTGATCGTACATCGCACTTTGGTAGTGGGGAGCAAACAAAAATACGAAGGTCGTTTGGAAAGTCCCTGCATAAGCAGAGAAATGGCAATACTGGCGCGTATTGAGGTTGTATTTAGTTAGTAGCATCTTTTGGAAGAATACAAACGAAGTCTCAGCCAGATCGCTATATTTCTTTGTGTTTGGCAATCGTTTCAATCGAGAAAGTCAGTGATTTTTCTTTTCCATAACCAGCTCATGTCTCAGCAGTTTTATTCTCAAAATTAATGGAAATAGCGTTCCAATTCCTTTCCTACACCGACACTACCACCCCCCCGGGGTCTTCCTTGGGTCCCTCGGTTTTGTTCCCCAATTTTAAGAAATAGCTGACGGGAAAAATATTTTATTCAAACGAGGAAATAACTGCAGAGACAAATGACTATTTTCCAGATTTGGACAAATCCTATTATTCGGAAGGGATCAACAAACTAGAACAGCGTTGAGCGAATTATATAAGCCTAAAACGGGCCTATATCGAAAAATATAAAAAAAATGTTTACCTCAAACAATTAAGTAGTTTTTTTTAATGGACTTTTCAAACGACCACCGCATACATGTATCGGTGATTTGAAAGTTTTTTGTTCATTCTTAGTGGCATAGAAAATCATGTCATCCCTGCATTGTGAAGCGATGATGTGTTCAGTAGTTCTATATAAAAGACAACGGCAAACATTTTTGTGGAACATTTAAACCCTCTAACTCTTCAGTAGATAGGCCTTTTTTGTCTTTTTTGTGGAAAAGTGCCAAAAATACTCATATCAGGGTGAAAAAAGGCTTAAAATATAACACAAAAATATTTGTCATATAATTCGACTATAATTCCCTTAACACACTAAAGCTCAAAACTCAGCTTAAACGCAAGAAAAAAGTCAAAACGGGAAATGTGTAAGCAGTTTGAATTGCACAAATAAAAGTAATACTCCAAGAAGCTAATACTCATACACTGGAGAGCTCATGCACTTGGGCAAATTTTCTGTTAAGATACGGGTAGACAGTTTAGATGTTTTTTCGACTAAGTGTCTTTTATCGTGCGACAGGAAAAGTTATCCCGGAAAAGTCTCATATGATCTTGAAACTATAGATTTAATTTAATGCTAGTAATTTTGCATACTTAGATTTTCAGTTTCTCATCAATTTAACCTTTTAAATTACTTCAAATTTCTACATGACTGAACTTTCAAAGACAATTTTTAAATACTTATAAACACTCTATGTTATTAATATGGATAGCGGACGAAAATGGATATACCTAGCTATTAAATTCTTGTTTTTTTACTTTCCGGCATCACAAATATAATGCAATAATGTCCTTAGAAAAATGAAGCCTTAAATATCCTTGAGATTTTCTAATGAATTACTTTACTCAGCTTCGTTTTACTTCTTGTTTCATAAAACCGTAAAAAATAGTTGAACTTTCCTCCTTTGAAATAAAATATACGCCACGGATACCTTTCTTAACGTTTTCCGCTTGGAAACTTTAGAGTTCTCTAAAAAATTAAATGAATGAGGAAATGAAAAACTGAACAACTGAGTATGCAGCATTACTACTTAAAATATATATGGTAGTTTTATGAGCATATAAAATTTTTTCTGAACAACAAAACAAAAATTGATTTTTAACGCACGTTCTTTATATGAATATGTTGAATAGTTAGACAGTTAGTTAGTGATGAAATTATCAAGAGTAAGTTTTCAAAACCAAAAATGTTCCAATTATCTTCGTGATTTCTCTGATCACGACTGAAAAGTAGCAGTAGCGCAAGCCGAGACGTCTATGTAGTCAAAAAAAGTACTGGTTTTTGAAAGACTCATAAAATTAATAAAATGAAGTTATTGTTTTGTTGTTGTAGCGGCATAAATATTCTCAATGCAATCACGGGGATTGCTACTAGAGGGACAGTCCTTGGCCGGATATACATAAATCCGGGTGGTTCCGCTAACGTAGCATCGACCGCAGAACGAAAAATTAAAAAGTGGTTGACTTTGCAAGTTTTTTCGCGTTTTACACAGATTTTTTTTTAAGTGTCACTACATAGCCACCGAAAAATAAGCGAAAGGGGACTTTCAAAACTTAGCTTAGCGACTCCAAAACCTCCAGAATGTTCAACTGGATAACGTTAGTTTAACTTTTCCATTTCTTGGATCCACCATTTTGAATTTTGAAAGCCTGGCACCAGTTTTGTAATCAGTAATCTAAAAAACTTCAATGTTAACAAATTATTAATAATTTTTTTACCCAAGAACCAGACCATCTAATTTCTATGTAAAACCGGTCACTTTGTCCAAAAATTACATACAGTTTTCGAAACGCTCTGGGATTAAAGAAAAATAGGTACATTCTACATTTTCCTAATACCTTTATTCGCTGTGCTATGTCTATGGCGTCGTAAAGCTCACACAGCTCATCGTTCCATCGCCTGCAATATTCGCCATTGCCAACGTGCAAAGGTCCAAAAATCTTGCGCAGAATCTTGAGCTTATGTTTAATAACTACTAATTAGCAATCCGGTCGTCATCACTGGGCCCTAAAGGGCTAACGGCATTTTATTCAAAACCGTTCATTTTTTATTTTATTTGGAACTTGCATTTATGGCTTCGTTATGGTATTATAGGATTCAAGCTCTACTTTGAGTATAGGTTGAATCTTTAGCACGTCAGATTTTTGAGAAGAGTTTTTATGGGTTTTCACCGCCACTTTGAATTTAATGTTCTTTTCGATTTATTCAGACTATGACATTACTATATAGTATAACTTGCAGACTAAAGGTATACAATTTCACTTAAAACTAAGTTTACTCCAATAATATTTCCCACAAAAGGGCAATAGAAGAACTCTACCGGCGGGCCTTAAAACAGATTTCAGAGCTGAAAAATCACTATTAAATTTTTGTGAGATTTTATTATGTTCCAAAAGTGCGCTGATTATAAGTTAATGGAAAAGATAATGAAGTAAAAAGCTGTTAAACCATGAGGATAAAATGGATTTTGAGCACGAAGAGCTTTGCTAGGTATATTGCAACTAATCAGATTGATAAGTTGAGAACAATCAAGGGAACGCTGAGCACCTTTGGCCTCAGAATCGTATTCAGAAATATATCGGACACTAGTCTCGTATCACAAAACATATAGACCTATGTAACTTATGTAAACTGGCAGCAAATTTGTTAGTCTCCTGATCCCAGTGTGATCTTTTATTTAACATTAAAACTTTCGAAGCTACCAGTTTCTTCAAATATTATATATTTCCCCTTAAAATGAACCTTACCGCCATGTAAAGAACTTTAAAAGTGTTAAAGAACACTTCTAAAAATGTTTGCTAAAACTAAAGTTGGAAATGCTCGCAACCTCAACTCCTATATTAGAAATGGGATGGGCTTTGGCCTTTAATTTAGTAATCCATGGTGGCACAAAATGAATCCCCCTATCTGAAGTTTATACACAAATAGACAAGCAATGAAGCACGTGAAGATCAAAATCAAGGTTTTCATCACTCAAAATATTTTTTTAATTAGCAGAAAAGTTATTGGAAGCCTAGATTCGATGATTACATACTTTTCTTCATTTTCATTTTTTTTTGTTTTTAATATTTCTTTCTTTATATGATATAGCAATAAATAAATAGCACTGAAGGCCCTAGTAGCCAGTGTGCTAATTAAGTTAGGGTTATATTGTATATATCCCTTATAAATAATAATAATAAAATAACTATTAAATAATTTGTTTTCTTTTTTTCATTTCAGAACTAATGATGGCATCATTTGACTGCGAGGAGCCAAATAATGCAGAGAAGCTCATGTATGATTTGAACTAGGAACGCACAATAAAACTTAGTATTTTAAGATAATTTTCTTTACATTCGATTACAACCAAACAACAGGAAACTTGTCAAAAGAAAGTGTACACCATATATTAACAAGTTCTGTTTATTTATATATATTTTTACTTCTTTTTGTGGAAATACAGTTCATACAACAAAAACCATCTAAATCATATAAGTATGATCCTAGCTGTGTGCCATAGATCCAACTGAACTTGAGTAACGACTTAGATCACATTGAATTCGAAAACATCGGTTGATTGCGGCATACTCGCACAGATCTGTGACTTCAGAAAATTCAACCCTCAAATAGATCATAATAAAGCTTAGAAAAGTTAGATTAATACAGTTCATTTGCCCGCACTCCTCAATCGGGTAGCTTCCTAAGGCTGGCATAAGTAATGAGTAATAAATGTATAACTGATTTGATAGGCGCCGCTTTCCTAGCTACCCTAGACAGTCAACATTGATTCGGCTCAATTAGGAAACTCTATAATGAGTTGAGTGATCTCTTGAGCCTTGCATTTATATATTAATCGATTCCATGTCAAGCAATAAAAATTTTGTTATAGAGTTTTTAAAATGAAACATATTCGGAACTTTTTAATATCAAATCAGTCCATAAGTTCGTGCGAATTTTACCCATAATTTCACTTTTGTACGATTTTTGCATACAAAAAATTATTTGCGGAATATAACGGAACTATTTATATTTTCTTTGATATATTGGGCATTCAACAAGTGATTTTAATCGCAGATAGAAGCACGTTTTGTCAAAAAATAAAAGGGAATCTTGGAGCGCGTATAAGAGGCATATTTTGTATTTTTTTATAAAAGTTGTAAAAATGCAACCACTGCTGCTGCAGAAATAAAACTGTTCACGGAAAGGATAGCGTGAGTGTAAGGACTGCTCAAAAGTGGTTTTCAAAATTCCGAAGTGGTAACTGCGGCGTGGAGGATGCCCCGCGCGCTGGTTGTCCTGAAGTCTTTAACTCCGACGCCTTGCTCGAACTCGTGGAAGCTGAGCCAAATTTGACAGTCGATATGATAGCTCAGAGGTTAAATTCATCGCATGGAACAGGCACAGGCACCTGGTTCAGTTGGGAAAGGTTTCAAAGCTGGGAAAATGGGTTCCGCATAGACTTTCCGTCGCCAACCTTCAACAGAGATTGAATGTGTGTGCTCAGCTGCTGCAACGGCTTGAAAATGAAAGTTTTTTGAACCGTATCGTTACTGGTGATGAAAAATGGGTCCTTTACAATAATCCTGTTTGCAAACGCCAATGGTTAGATAAAGATGAAGCACCAGAACCGACCCCTAGAGATGGCCTTCACCCCAAGAAGATTCTCCTGTCTATTTGGTGGGATATGGCCGGTATTGTTTATTATGAACTTCTGGAACCAAACCAGACGATAACTGCTGATTATTATTCCCACCAGCTATCAAACCTGAATGAGACACTTAACAAAAATCGACCGTCTTTAGTGCATAGACGCAAAATTTTGTTTCACCACGACAACGCAAGACCTCATACCGCAAGGCAAACATGAGGCAAGCTGAACGAGCTCGGATGGGAGCTAATGCTGCATTCACCATACTCTCCGGATATTGCACCTTGTGATTATTACCTTTTCCGTGGACCTCAATCCCATATGAGCAACAAGAACTACTCCTCAAAAGAAGCTATAAAAAGGGATATCGAAGCGTATTTTGGCTCCAAGGACAACAAATTTTTTGAGCAGGGAATTAAAAATTTGCCTAAACGTTGGGAAGACATTGTAAATAATGAAGGAAAATATATTATTGATTAATAAATACTTGAAACATCTTTTTCACTAATTTTAAAACCACCTTTAAAAAACGCACGGACTTATGGACTGATCTGATATTTTTATAAATTTTCTTTTTAATGTTTTAGAATACATATTAATATTCATAAAAAAGTTGTTTGTCATTTTTAAAACACACCCCCTTAAAATATTTTTCTTATTTTTATCATTGGTAGTTGAGACTATGCTTAGTAACCCCTGAAAGTTTTATAGTGGATTGAACAATTCGCAAAATTATAAAAACAATGCTTCAACATTTTATTATTATTATTTCTTATGATATTCAAGCCTACAAATAAACCAATTACTAAAACAAATCGGCGATAATATTCAAACTATTTTAATCACTTGACATGGAATCGCTCTATTACTAACATTTATTCTTAATACGAGCCAAATTGCATTAAGCCTAACAATTTCTCGAAATATCTGATCGCCAGCGCCTCCTAGCACTTTCATGAATAAAATGCCCAACAAAATTCGTTCAGCCACTTTAGAGATGGACAAAAATTTCAGGTATCAACAGACGGGCAGAAAAAAAATATAAATTCACTTGGCTGGGCTGATAAGTTTAAAAAGTTGTTACTTCAAATCAAACATTTCTCTCTTACATGCATAAATACGAGTACATACATATGTACGAGTTTGTATGTGAAATTAGAAATTTAGAACATTCTCTCAATTATGTCGGCGTTTTAATAGGATATATGAGCTACAATTTGGCGATCCTTAGACTAATTCTTATATGTTTTATAATATCTTCTTACCTGTTCGAACCAAAGTAGCTAAAGTAAAGAGACTCCACCATCATCATCCGCTTTATAGCAGCACAGTTCGGGGTCAACCATTTCTTCCATGGACTCCAACCACGAGAGCTCCAAAATTGAAATATGAAGGCTGAGTATTCCTACCCAGAGCCAAAAGTAATTGCATTACACAAATTACAAATTATAGATTTGTGGAAGAATATTTGAACGCAGCCCATTCTAATTCATATACAGGGACTTCCAGGTTCAAAATTCCTTGTTAAAGTTCACATGAAACACATATTTTGAAGGAGCACTCATTATTCTTTAATTGGTTGATTAAAATCCAAAACTTGTACGGGCGTTAACTACACTAAAAGAAATATTTTGTTCCAAAGTGACTCGTTAGGTGGTGCTGGGATCGAGGTATCTAAAAATCATATTCATGCCCAAACATCAAAACATTTATGTACATGCATATTTGGCTACATGCAGATAAATATTTGGATTGAACCCCAGCGAAGCTTGGTTGGGCTTATTAGGATTAAATGAATTAAAAATAGAAAATAGGTGTCTCAATTTTTCGACCAAAGAACAAATTAAGAAGAAAGAGCGAACTTTTTTCTGCCATAAATGTACATATGTATGTATGTATGTATTCATACACAGATTATCTTAAAATTAATTTGAAAAACTAACCCCATATTTAAATGTCAATCAGGATATACATATATATGTATGTGTGTATGTATGTAAAAAGATGTAGCATTTACCGCTGTATATAACAAATAGAATCTTTTATATCCATTTACCACAAAAAAATTTCATCTTTAAATTAAGCCAACCCAATCCTATCTGCATTTGTGAGCAACACACAAATCTTTAAATTTTTTATCCCACTTATTTATATTCACTCTATTTAGTTATGTTCACGCTATTGTAAATATAACTGTATTCTGAAACTCAATTAACTGAAAATAAATAATAATTTAAGATAAGGAGATGCAGTGCGTGTATTGATATTGTTTAAATGTGTGCGTGTGGGTGCATTTCCGGTATGCATTTAATGGATATTAAATGAACAATAAATTTAATTATTTGCTGCTTTTCATTTGATAAAAAAGCTGCTATTGAATAACAAAATCAAAATTTGATACTTTGTTAACGCAAAATACACACAACTGAAGCCTTTGTGTAACTGTAGTTGTAGAACACATAGTCGTACATGAAACATTCTGATATCTATCGGCTAGGCAGTGCAGTGTTTGATTTATTTCTGATGACTGCACTTAGCTGTAAATACTTCGTTCAGCTTATGAACAAATGATTTATGATGTTTAACAATAAATTTGTATATATGAATCTATGTATGTATGGAAAAAAGTTGTCTCTATGTTGCTGTTGACTTTCACTTGATGAAATTCGCATCTGCTGGTGCTGATTAATGCAGAGTGTGGAGATGGTGCGCAAGTATGTATAAGTGCATGCATATGTTTGTATGCATAAAATTGAGTAACCTGTGTATATAAATAACCAGTTGGGAACATAATAATAGAAAAATAGTAGTTACAAAAATTATAAGTCGACTCGATGTAAAATTTAGAGAATTTGCCAAAATACATACATATAAAAAGGCATGTGAAATACTCGTAGCAGAAGCATTTTTCTGTAGAAACAATTTTTTTTAAATGGAGATTGGGTTAATTCGGTGAAATAAGACATGTTTTTCGGTTTTTTTTTATAGTGAGTAGTTTACTCAGTCAATTTCCATATAATAATGAAGAATTTTTTGCAAAATGATAAAAGCGCATACTCAAGCTTTAAATGTAAAGTTATGCGTGATGCAACTCTCTGAGATTCCATCAATGTATTTGCTGTTGTCAGACAAGGATGTATACCCCCCCACTGTTCCTAATT
The DNA here is from genome assembly GCA_037575425.1 of Anastrepha fraterculus. NCBI lineage: Eukaryota > Metazoa > Arthropoda > Insecta > Diptera > Tephritidae > Anastrepha > Anastrepha fraterculus. Next base: position 44,425 of record JAYXIM010031865.1, on the reverse strand, counting down.
TTAACTTACGAATTTTTACACAACACAATTGGCAAAAATGCTAGCAGATGTATGGTGTAGACCCCTGTTACCGTGAAGCATTTAAACGATATGTATTATGCTGACGTCATCGTACACTTTTCGACTAAACAATCTAATTTGCAATCAAAGTTGACTAATTTATGCGAGCAATCTTTAAAATGCAGATTGAAAATCAATATTACGAAAAGCAAATATATGAATATGAATGCTATCCAGCCCAAAAAATTGTCATTGCTGGCCAGCAGATCGACGAGATTCAGTTGCTTGCATAGCTTGGTAGCCAATAGTGGCACCCTGGCCGATATATCAGCTAGATAAGACAAAGTAAAAGCAGCCTTGGGAAAGCTTAAAAACTTATAGTACGCCAAACACCTTACAATTTTTACTCAAATGTTAAATCTGGTTTATTGGCCAACATCACAGGAAATAGCATCGAAACTGGCAAAATTTGTGTAAATCTTTTGTCCCCGTACAATAATACACCCTTGGGGGTCAGAAAACTGAATATCAAACATTCATTTACACAGATGACGCAATTAGATCGCAATCAATATTGAAATGCGTAAGAGAAAACGAGCTTGGATTGGGCGCGAAAAATACCAGTGATGGCCTTAGAGCGAAACCCTCAAGATTACAAACGCAGAGAGCGACCCAAAAGATCCTGGCAACACGGCCTTTACGAGGAGTTATCCAACAAAAATCTCAGCTGTACGCAAGCTAAACAAAGAGCCAACTATAAGAGAAAGTGGAAATCATTGACTTTGGGACGATGCGTCTCACAATTGGCACTTGAATAAACAATAATAATAACATTGAATCTCCGCAGGTGCCTCCAAGGAAATGCGTTTTGCGTTGTGCATCTTAGCCTGCAAAAGAATAATCTGAAACAAAAAAATCAAATTCCATTTGTTAAAGAAGAGATTTCCCGAAAAATGCCAGAGATATTTTTTTTAATTTTTCGCAGTATTTGAGAGCCAAAAAACCGATTTCCGCTAAAAAAATTTAGCGGTCCCAGATGTGCATACAGCTAACAAGAATCAGCGCGATGCGCCTTAACTGGTATGAAGTTAGGAGATTGATGCAAAACAGACCCGAATGAAAGAAATTGTTTGGAGCATGGAACTTTAGGAATTTATGATATGTAAAAAAGTCAAAAATGTTGAGGTACTAGGGTTTTTTGCGTGCTTAGGGTTTTTTCGCGTGCCCGATTTAAACGTTTCAAGCACTTACAGTAAGTGCGGCTATTTCGAAAATGCCTAGGTTGACAAACTATCTTAAACCGCCCCTGCTCAAGCTAAAGCAGCTCTAACGCAGACGCGTCTCCTTTGGGCTTGAATTGGCCCAATCGCCGCGAATTTAACGAGGAATCGGGCACACTGCTTGGAGCGGAAGTGCGTCCGACAGACAGCAACAAATTTAAGCAGAACTTATATTGGATGTTTTTTAAGGGCTTGAGAACTTAAACTAAATACAGAACATAAATATTGTTGGAATAAATCTTGTTTTATTAGTATCTGATATATAATTTCTTGGTATTAGTGTTTTGAATATGACATCCAGCATACGTCCGCCGCCAAATAGAGATACATCAACCATTCGATAAGTCCAATTTTTGATACTTTTTCCAATAAATCTGAATAATAAATTTAAATGAGACTAATCAGCAAAAATGCGACACAAAGGGTGGCCATTTGGCTTCACTTCTTGCTTGAGCTGTATTTTAAGATCCTGAGGTAAAGTTGTACACGTAGTTGAAGGGCAAAGGCCAATAAGTTGGGAACGACGACGAATCGACATTTCGGTTCTGTGAACTTCGCGAACAGGAAGCGTTGTTCTGGCGTTAAGCAATTCATGCTGACTTGCCAAATCTTACTGAACAGAAATGTCATAACAGCTAAAAAACACCCTTTATATGTAGTATGTATGTATGTAAGTGTTTATTGCAGATGAGAGCGTAAGAAATGAGAATTTGTATCCGAAAAACATTTACGAAAATCAAAAAAGCTTTTTGTTCAATACGTCACATGCTCCAACATAGAATGTGTTCGCAATAAAAAAATAGCATTATATGAATTTAGGTATGTATGTATGTATATACACACTAGGTAAATAAAAATTAATATAAAATAGTAAGAATCGTAATGAATAAGAAATAACAGTAATTGTGAGAAAAATAAATATCTGTAGAATATAGAAAATACTCAATAGTATAGAAAATTATTGCACAAAGAGCAAGGAAGCAAGCATGAAGCTTTCCTATGTTATGTGAAGTTATCCTATGAAATAAAAATAAATTTATATTATGTAAATACTTTCACAAACAAAACTTTATTGCGTAGGTAAGCAGCATTTAAGAATTTAACTAACTGTAATGTACCGTATAATTCCCATACACATGGCTATACTTATAGATAAATGAATCGTGGAAAATATTCAAAAAGTTGTACACAGAAAAGATTTCAAAATATTAGCCAAATAAGAATTGTAAGTAAAATTATAAGCAAAAAAAAAAACAAAAAACGAAACTAACACTAACAATAAATAATAAAGCAACGTTTTTGTATAATTTCTGAAAATTTTAACAGAAAAAAGTATTTTAAATGCTAAACTCTCATTAATGCGGGGTTATCAAGGTGAGTATTTGATTTGAAAATTTCAAAAAATTTATTTTGTACTGTGCTCGCTCTGGTTTTTAAAAGTAAGTACAATGCGAATATTTAAAAAAAAAATATTTTTAATACTTTTCTCTGGAATTCACAATCAATTTATAATAGAAAATTCAAATTTGTGCAGTCCTCGCTTTAGTTTCTGAAGTAAAGTACATTGAACTTTTTTGTTAGGAAATTCACAAACCGCAGTCGCTGTCATCTGTCAAAGTCCATGCTGAAAGAAGAAAATAATTTATGAATTTTAAAGTCAATATTGAAAATAAAATATTAGGTTTCGAAATAAGAATTACAAAATTAACAATTCTTATATGACGACAGCAAATAAATAATTAAAAGTGAAGTGATTAATAAAAAAAAAGTATTCATAGATAATACTCGTATATTGGTTTCAGCAGTTTTATTTAAAAAACAATGGCGAAAATTTTTGTCGAATAAAAAAGAGTTACTCAATAAATCGGTATTTTTGGCCTCTTTCGCGGAAAAGAGAAAAAAATCCCCTAAGAGGGGGATAAAGCGGACTAAAATGTACCACAAAAATATTTGCCATATAATTCGATTATAAGTCTCTTAACACACGAAAGCCAAAATTCAACTTAATCGCCAGAAATATGGCAGATTACATCAAATTAAATGTGTGAGGGTTAATTTCGTTAATGTGCATAGAAAAATTCGCAATATTCGCCACATCGGAAGCCTGCGACGAAGAGACCTAGTTGAAAAAGGATACACTCTCTCTGGAAATTAGAATAATGAGAGACCTACTGGATGAAGTTTTTTCGTCACTTTTTCTATGCCTGAGTACCACTTTTTCATATCGCACTTTCTGTAGTCGCGGTTTGGAAAATATGGAATCAAAATTATTAAATACGGCAGAGCAAACCCCCGGTATTAAATTTGATAAGTCACACAAAATGGGATCGGCCTGTTTAAAGCATCGTTCGGTATAGAGCAGCTCGGAGTATATCTCTTCACTCCGCGTACTTCGTGAATTCGTTGTAAGCAATCAGCGCATCTTCACAAAGTACTTCCTTTAACTGGGGCAAATTTTAACTGAAACAGGTAAGTAAGGTAAGTGTCAAGCTTTTGTGCTGGACACTGGCGGAGCCATTGAGTATGAAGTTGCTTTAGTACTCGTAAGATCACATCAACTTCAGTTCATATGACTAAAAAACTTTCAAATACGAGGTGAAAAAGGTAGTTGATGCAAATCTCTGTATTATTCCGCACGCTCTACCCAGATTATTGCAAAAGTATGCATTTCATTAGTATCAGGACTAGTAGAAATTAATTGGAGATGTGCTTCCTCATCTGCTTCATTTTTCATTTGAAAGACCAGGGAGGCCGCCGCAGCCGAATCGGTTGGTGCGTGACTACTATTCGGAAATGTCCGCGCTCGAATCTCCTTACATGAAACAACAAAATGATAGAAAACGTTTTTTCTAATAGCGGTCGCCCCTCGGCAGGCCATGAAAAGGCTTCTCATAAAAAATCATCTGCCGCTCGGAGTCAGCTCAAAACTGTAGGACCCTCCATTTGTGGAACAACATCAAGACGCACGCCATAAATAAGAAGAGGGGATCGGCAAAACAACCAAAAAGGATGTATGTGTCTCTAAATGGAATATATACACAGTTGGTCAAAAAAGTTTTGGCACAGTCACTTTTTTAACAATATTCACAATATTTTTCATGCTACATTTCGTTAATTTTGTAAGAAAATATAGTTTTCCTATTAATAAAAGGCGTTTCGTTGGAGTTTCAAACTTTGTACGAAATTAAAAAAAAATATATCAAGAAATTTTCATCAGAATTTGAAAAAAGGCATGAAAGGTATTGTGAACACTGTGAAAAACCGCACTGTGCCAAAACTATTTGACATTTTTTCCTAGTAGCGCGCATCTTTTTTTGGTGTTTGGCCGAGAACCTCCTTCAATTTGTAGTAGGTATCCTTGATCTTAGTCCACAAATGGAGGGACCTACACTTCTATGCTGACTCCAAAAGTCAAATGATTCCTTACGAAATACGTCTGCCTCTCTCCAACGCATCCAATCGATGTCATTTATGTATCCTATATACTCTTACTACTACAAAATTATGTATATATAGTAATCCTCCATTTATTTCGTCAATACTTACTCTCAATCGACAAGCAGTTCTCCACTTCCAGTACGCAGCTATTGCCGAAAATCTCCTTCACTTCGCCATTGGTTGCACAAATGGGTTCGTAAATAAAGGGGCAAGGACGCAGGCATTGCTCACGCACCAAAGGATCAACGTGCTGGAGGCAAAGTGATATCGATGTAATGCGCCAAACTGTGCAAGTAATTAAATTCAGTATTCAGAACAAACAAAAAATATGCGTAATATTAAATAGTTTTTCTTAAACTACTCTCACCTGTGCCCGTACTACAACTCGCATAACGGCGAATACAATCATTATGGAAGTAACGATAGACAAGGGCGCCGTCACCACCACCTTCCTTATCATCGACTGCGCCACCGGAAACGGCACAAACAGGACTGAATATTCTCGGGCAGGCATTCGTGCATTTCTCACTGCCGTTTGATTGGTCGCCTTTTGCAGTTGCGAGAATAACCAAAATTATTAATGTAGCAACGAATTTCATTTTAATTTTGTTTATTTTTTTGCAACTGTCTTTCTTGTAGCACCAATAGGTTTGAACTGTATTGCAATCGGATTAAAACTGCATTTTATATAAAATCCATGCCCTTTTAGCGTATATTTTTTATCACAGAAATCTGCTGTCGTTAAGCATGTAAAACACAAAAGCAAAAACAAAAATTCATTATTTGTAAAGCAATTCGCCGATTCAGTGAATTCTTATCGGTTATCCAAATTGTGTGCTCAACCTTGGCACTGAAGTGGATACAGAACGAAGCTTGGCAGTAGTTAAGTGGTACAGAAATACTTAAATAACCTGGTTTTTTTAATGTACATAATTGTAGTAATGCAATGTTGAAATATTTTTCTTTTTGTCAAAAGTTTGCGATATACCCAGGCCCTAACAATTGAGCCCCGTTTTGAGATGATGGGTCACTGCAGATATTATTAGGTAAAGACCCCTTGCACCAATTCTAACTTGAAACGTGAATTGGTTCGAAGCAAGCTAATATAGGGTGATTTAATAAGACCGCAGTTTTTATTTTTACAAATAAAACAACAAAATTTGTTGTAATCTTTTTTTTCTTTCTTTGTGTGTTTTAGTCTATGGCATTTATTTATGCAACACAATTTTCATTAAAAGCCCATCACTACTTCTCTAGGAACACAGAACACGCATGTCATTTTTCAAGACTTTTTGGCTTGGATAGATAAATACTTTACGAGATTTGCATTTCGACCTCAAGGTCTTTTGTGCCCTCTACTCATCACAGTGCCTCATCCAGACCTAGTTCCCTTATTAAACTCAGGATGGAGCTGGGTTGGATTGAGCGCCTTTTTTCTGGCTGCAGTTGGCCAAGATGTTTCAGCCTTCTCCGTGCTATGGCACTACATTCCAGGAGGAGGTACATTGGAGTCTCCTCAGATGAGTCGCAGAAACAACAAAAGTCCGTAGTCCAAATCCTGATCATGTGCAGTTGACTTCGTCGTCTGCAGTGGCCTGTGAGAATGCACGTGAGCATTCGCAGTTTATCCTTGAGGAGGGTTATGAGTTGGTTGTGATTTTTTGGCTTAGCTCGGGCGTATGAATCTTCTTTATTGAGCTCTAAAATCCTCTCAGGCTTATGGGCATATGCCATACTATTCACTTAGCCTCAAAGAAAGAAGACCAATAGTGTCGCATCGCAATACTTCGACGGCCATTTCACCGCGTTTATCAGTAGAATAATGCGTCCAGGTGGGTCCGTCGCGTTGAAGCCACATATTTTTCAAGTCCACGTCATCTAACTCAACCTATCGGATTATCGGCATAATTTTCGCAGAAGTATGGTTCGATGATCCCACTACCCGCATCCACACCAAACAGCCAATGGTTTCGGGTGTAAGTTTTTTCTTGAATGACATGTAGATTTTCAATACCTCAAATGCCGAATTGTTGCTTGTTAAACGCCTGATTGTTAACTCAGATGGCCGGTTATGTTGATCGTTAAGGTGGAATGACCTGTGCCATGCCCAAGAACGACTATTTTGATACAAATTTTGGATCACTTTTTCCCGCTTTTCAACTGAGTTTCGGTTCATGACTAACTTTACAGGCCTGTACTACCAATTGTCGGAAAAAATTAACATATTAAACGTAATTTCTGTCAAAGATCATCATAACCCTTGAATAGGCTTATATAAGAACTCTAACTGGTAGTCTTGGCTCTGTACAGGAAATGGAATATATAGTTTTTCCGCTTCAACTCGCGAGACATGAAATTCCACTCTATCAAGAATAAAACTAAGTGTTTTACAGATATATACTAGGGAATATCGACAAATTTCACGGAATAAAGAGGGAAGGGTGTGGTTGGTTGAAGTGGTGATCCACCAAGAATCCAATAAGCGCTTCCGCATTATTTCGTTGCCACATCCTCACTACCAACAAGTTATACGTCTATATCCTGTCTGTGCGATTGAGAAATCTTATAAGGTTGTCTACGTCTATGTCGGTCAGCTCTTCGAGATTTCAATAAGCAGTTTGCCAAGGGTTAACATCGTCGCCTTCCGTAGGGCAGGACATTCACGGAGAAAGTGGAAGATAGTTTCTTGCCCATTTTGGCTGCCTGCTCTCCTATGCACCAGCAGCCAGTTATCACTGCCATGCGTCTGCGGGTGTGGAATTTGGTATGAAATGATGTTCCTTTTCGATATATTCTGCTTTAGGCTATTGTCTCTCCTTACAAATAGACAGAAAGGTCGACTGCTCACTTCATCATCAACACAAAATCTTTTTGCTCGTAGCTCTATCCATTTTTAAAAATAAATAAAAGCCTAAGACACTATTGCTCTGAACTATATGGAGAGCCCTTTTTTGTGTAAATAAAACGCATCTGAAGTCATTTACCCCTTGCGCTTTTCATTAACTGCATTTTTTTTTTAACAGAGTACCAAAGTATTATCCAGTAGTATTAGCACTTTTTTGAATCGACAATCAAGCTGCCTTTAAATCCCATAAAATGTTGCCAATATCTTTCCAGCCGATTGTGATTACATCCTTTTCTTGCTAGTGCTCAGGTTTCTGGCTTAATTCAATTTCATAGTGATGAACCCAAGTTTCGTATGCTTTAAAAATGGTCCTGTTCTCGCTGCAAAGATTCCAAAACTGACGAGAGTACTCGATGTCCTGTTGCTGCTTAAAAGGTGTGAACCTTATGGAGACACATCTTGCGTTGATAGGCATACCAAGATGATCATGGAAGAAACTGAAGATGGTTGCAGATGATACTCCATCATTGTCTGAAAAAATCTCTCAATCGTCTGACCTATGCGCCAAAAACCTTCTACTGACTCTTAAATGTGCCGAAATAAACTCTGTCACTTATGACAAATCATTTTTTTTCATAATAATACAGGGTGGGCCATGTAAAATTTGTTTTTTGTATCGGCTATAAAAAAAAACTAATCAATATTTTTTGAAACTTTTTTTTTATTTTGAAGATGGAACATTGTCATATAGTATGAATAAAAAATAATATCGTTGAAATGACTGCCACGACTGGCTTTACAGTAGGCCATTCGATCAACCCAATTTTTAAGCACATTTTCGATTGTTTGGGCTCCAATTTCATGAATGGCAACTTCGATTTCGTATTTTAAAACATCAATCGTCTCTGGATGTTCGCATAGCGTTTGTCTTTAACGGCTCCCCACAAAAAATAGTCCAACGGGCTTAAATCAAAGCTCCGAGGCGGCCAATTGATATCGGAATTTCGGCTGATTATTCGGTTTTCAAAAACGGTAGCCAAAAGTTCGAGTGTAAATTTGGCAGTGTGACAAGTTGCACCGTCTTGTTGAAACCAAATGTCGTCCATGTCATCCTCTTCAATTTTTGGAAACAACTCGTTGAGCTCGCCATTTACTGTAACCGCGGAAGAAGATGAAGACTCACCACTTTGAAAATAGGTTTTCAATATTTCCCAATTTTGTTCAAGCGTATAGCGTCCCATTTCCTAAATGTCAAGCCTTTAAGTAAATTATGAACACATTTGACATGTCATTTGTGTTACCATTCTCAAAAAAATAGGTGGTTCAAAAAGCAAACGCTGTATGGCCCACCCTGTAGTACTTCTTTTCTGTAATAATCTGCTATGTTTCCTTGCATGCTGGAGAACTTATTCGCAACACAAAACTCCATTTTCTCTATAATTGCGGGCTTCTTACCTTGTTTATCGGACGATAACTCAAAATTTATTGAATCGATCTGACTGAATATTTGTACTTAAGCTTTCTTTCAGTCCCTTAGTAGTGCTAAATAAACAAATATTCTTCAATTCTCCCCATTATACAAAACTGTTTACCTCCATTCATTGACTTTTTATTGCTTTTCTGTTCTGTGTAAGAAAGTTGTGGATCTGACTTACGAAACAGCTCCTGCCCTTATAACTTTTGCAAAATTTAACATCAGAAATACTCAAGTCTCCAGCCCAGCTCATGTTACAAATGTTTATAAAGCTTGAGTGTAAGTAACTGTGTGGTTAGTTCTGTATGCACAATATGCTTCGGTGCTGATTTATCTAAATATTAATTAAATAAAGTATTTTTCCTTATAACACAAGCCATCTTTTTCACCAGGAAAAGAAGTCCTTGTTATTTACCAAGCACCAGATTAAGACTAGACACTCATCAAATATCATGGGAGAAATCTGTTAAGTACCTCGGGGTAATTTTTGATAAAAAACTCACTTACAGTGATCATGTTAAATATGTAACAGAAAAAGTTAATATAGCTATTAAAATGCTATACCCGCTGATTAAGAGAAACTCCAATTTGAGCAAAGAAAATAAATTGGTAATTTACAATTCTATTTTCTTACCCATAATATTATATGCTTGCCCAGCATGGGGTATAACTGCAAAAACTCACATTAAAAAGTTGCAAGTATGTCAAAACAAAGTTCTCAAAATGATGCTAGGGCTACCCTGGGATTTTTCCACTAGAAGACTCCATATCGAGACAAACGTAAACATGGTAAATGAGCAAATTGAAAAATTTACCGAACGGTTTAAAATTCGTTGTAGTATATCAGACAATACATTGATCTCAAATCTTTTTAATTAATGTAATTTACTCATATAAAAATGAAGAAAAATAGCTTGTACTCATAGTGGAGGTTTTTTAAATAGTAGTTCTTTTCCTCCGAAATTTACCTGTAAAATGACGAAAATCTGTGATAACAAAAATATGTTGTAGAATTAAGGTTTAGTTACCATATTCTGTAAGTTGTGCTTTAATTATTGATGTAACATCTTTTGTCTACTTAAATAAAAAAAAATCTATCTATCTATCTATTTTTCCTTATAATGAAACCCAATTCAAAAATTTGCTATACTGTAAATATGAATGTATGTTCACAGTTGTTAGTTCACTGCGCAGCAACTAAAATTGTATGAGGAAGCCATCTATTGGTGAAGTCTTCACTATTCCACCAGCAGATGGCGCAATTTACTGTTTAACTTTCTTCAGAGAAGTTTCACTTCAAAAATTGTGCCCCGATGGTATAAAATTATTAATCAAATAGACTGCCGTGGGCAGGGCTTCACACTTACTTTAAATAAAGTCTAAATATTTTTAAAAAAATAGCATATTAGTAAAGAAGACCTTTAATTAAAAATAACACTATAATCAGGGTCAAATCCATGAGAATGTATGAATGAATGGGAAAAGTTGTTCCGAATTATCCAAATCGTTATAATATTCGTAGCAAAATTATTTGGCTGTCGTAGCCGAATAGGTTCATGCATGACTACTGTGGCTATGGGTACGAACCACCAAAATGATATTAACCCTTTCGGTACATCTTTTTATTGCGCCATCCAAAAAATCCAAATTTTTGTCTGAGTATTTATTTTAGGCCCAATAACAGTACAAATATTTTTTTTTTTTTTTGTTAAGTGATTTTTTTTTAATGTTGCCATATGGCAACAAATGTTGTGTATTCGTTTCAATCGCAAATAATCTTCTTCTGCAATCTAATGCAAGTTAACACCTTACGAGAAATTTGTTGCCATATGGCAACAAGCTTAGTTTTAAAAATTAGCACAGCTTTTAAAGCTGCGAGCGAAAAAACATTTATATGCCAAATGACAGATTGAACATTTTTCTATATACTTTATTCAAAAATTGTTGAAAACATTTGCCCAAAATGCCACAAAAATCTAAAAATGCAAAATACAAATTTCAGAGTGAAGTGCTATATGCCAGAAGGCTTTCTTTAAAAATGTTGTATTACCGATATATAATGGGCGGTTATTATTAATTTTATTTCTGTTTAACCATTAAACTTCAATTTTTGAAAATATGTAACAAAAAAGTTGATATTTTTTACAAGAGAGTTTTGACGGCCTTTTAAAGTTTACTGTTGCCATATGGCAACAATATCGCGAAAGGGTTAATGATATTTTCTAATAGCAGTCGCCCCTCGGTAGGCAATGACAACCCTCTGGGAGTATTTCTACCATGAAAAAGCTGCTCATACAAGTTGAAGTCGAAAATAAACAAGACTGAGCTAAAATAGAAGCGACAGTTCATTTATTCAAAATAGTCCGCTCAGGCCTCAATACACTGTTTTACGCGATCTAAAAGCTTTTAGAAAGAGTGTGTCAGTTCATTGACTGGAATGTCCTTTCACCAGGTACAGCCTGTTTCTTTCGAATGTTGAAATCTGACCAAGTTAACTTGTGCGAAATGAAACGTGAAATGAAATGTGATAAATCGATGTTTTGGAGATATTCAACTCCGATTCAATGAGTTTCAACGATGATTTCGGTTAAGTTTTGATAAATTTACAAACAATTTCGATGGAGTTTTCGGCGACTACTGATTTTGGGTGGCCCGTATGTTCATTGTCATTTATGCTCTTACAACCATCTCCGACACGTGTAAACCACTTATGAACTCTAGCACGAGATAGACAATCACCGCCATACACCTTTTTCATCAATTCAAATGTTGCGTAACACTCTAGGCTCCTTTATTTGTGAAAAAATTAACATGAACACCATCATCACATTCTGTCATTTCTTCATCTCCAACTTTTTAACTACCGCTGACGGGAATCGATGGACATATTAAACAACTTTTTATGGTTTCCTCAACCCTGAACTTCTGATCTGATTTGTTTTATCACGATTATATGACTCTGAAATAAGCTTTTTTTGCCCTATGGCTTAAAGAGTGGGCTATCTTCTCATTTTTGCCTTAAGATCAATATTTTTTTGAAACTTTACAAATTTTAGTTTTTCATAATTTCGTCCTCTTATAGGGAGATCAATAAAGTTTTAATAAATTGGTTCACTCATTGTTCCATGCATCAATAATATAATATTTAATTATTAACACATCTTCATTACAATAGCTTGATATTGAACAAAGCAATATCTCTGGTTACTGTTAAGCAAGGCAAGAGCGCACAGCTATAAGTCTTAATATATATCTACTACTAAAACTCATATTTTAGGTATTTTAAGAGATAATTAAAAAAATTTAATTTAGACGGGTTTCTAAATACCACTAAAATTTGCCTACGAAAATTACTAAAAACTAACTTTTACCGCATTCAGCAATTAACGACAGAACAAAACTAAGATTGCTTAAAATTGAGATTGTTAAAAATCATTTAATTTTCATTAAGCGCGCAGATTGGGTATTTGGCCCCACAATGGGACGCTTGAATTGTGTTCCGTGCTTTATATTTTCCAAAACAAACAGGAAGCACTTTTTCAATCAGCTGTGGCAACTCCGTCATCAACGAAAGGAGTTTGACCGCGGAGCGTCGCCACGAGAGTAGTCAAGACATTCACCTGGCTGGTCGGCGTTGATAAAACAAATGGTTAGAAGCCGTTACTCTAACCATAGATAATACTCGTAACGCCACACGCAGTTTTTTGACTGAGAAGAAAACGAAATGTTTGTTATACGTACGCAATTTATAACGTGCTAATTTTATATTTTGAACAGTCATCTCGATTTCCATACAATCAATTGCATATCATTACAAAAAGTTGCACTAGTGACAGCTTACAATACTGAGGCTTAAGAATACATATGTATGCACATACATACATACATATCTACATGTTGGGGTTGCTCTTATACATATAGATGATTCACATGCCTTATATTTTAATCAATTCTTAATCAGTTATTTTTTTTTTAATTTATTAACCATGAAAACTCATAATGAGACTCGTGCGGTACCTTGCCAACCCACATGTATAACCGATTATTGCTTATGATATACAACGATACGATTTTTGAGAAATATCCCATTGTCTACAAAGCCATATAGTGTTGCAAAGAAACGAGCACTGAACTAAATTATTTGAAACATTATTAAAGCAAAAAATAAATCTAAAAAAAAAACATTTTCCGTCGCAGTCGGTAGGATTCGAACCTACGCTCCCAGAGGGAATCTGATTTCTAGTCAGACGCCTTAACCGCTCGGCCACGACTGCTTTTTATCGCTTTGTGCTCAACGTGTCATAGCAGAAGCAGCATAAAAAAAAACTATTTTTAAGTAGATAATTATTTAAATTAAACTAAATAAAAATAATTCATTTATTTCAATGCACAATTCTTACTTCTACGAAAATGAAGGCAAGGGGCTCGAAGCGCAATTCGATTTTATATTATTGTTATTATTATTATTATTGTTATTTATTAAAATATAATAAATAGAGATCGGATTTTTATGCAAATTGAATATTTTATTATGATGAGTTTTTACCTAGGTGCGAACTTCATGTGATGTTAAACAAAATATGCATTTGCATAAGAATCCGATCTCTAATAATAAAATTATAATCTAATATAAAAGCTCTAGCTACCAGGACCAGCAGCTTAACTAAATAGAACTATTTTCTCCTTGAACATTTTTTTTCAACGGTTTATTAATTAATTTAGTAAAATTAAAAATTCTGAACATTCTCAAACATTTTCTTTTTACTTTAATCTTTTATATCTGCGGCCCTATTTTCCACCTAGAAGCCAAAATATATACAAGTAGTGGGACTGATCGAGCAGTTGCTTTCCAAAATTCTCTAGTAAAGTCTAGTAAACTGACGGACAACTCCTTTGGTTTCATGAAATTTCATTATGACGTCAAATTGAAAACTGCAATTGAGAACATGATCAAGAATGGTTAGAAAAAGGACTCCCAAACCCTACAAGAAGTATAAAAAGAAAAAACTATTGAAGGCGCAATATATTTAACATCGCAATCTAAAAATCATCTCTATCTGAATATATTCGATTTTATAAATATTTGATATATCACTGGTAATTAAAAGGAAATCAAAAATAATTTTATTTCATTGCGAAACTATTTTAAAACAAAAAAAAAACATTGAACACTTCGCAGTCGGTAGGATTCGAACCTACGCTCCCAGAGGGAATCTGATTTCTAGTCAGACGCCTTAACCGCTCGGCCACGACTGCATGTTCAACCAATGCGCAAATAGTGCCATTTAAATATAATACAGTTTTTATATATAAATATGTCACATTTGGTACATACTTCACAATAAGTGAAACAAAAAATATAATACAAAGTTATCGAAAGCCGGATTTTTATGTTTACAAAAGCAAGCTGCTGTATTTAAGAGGAAGATCTTGCATAATAGGTACAATCGGATTTTGAGCGCACTGTTAACATTAACCCAAAAGCATTCTGAGCTTTTAAAGCGGGAAAATCAACTTCAGGTTTACCATATTATATTTTTTTATAAAGACAAACATGCCAACTCCGTAGAATAAACGGCAAATTTATGGCTGAATTTTTTAATGCTAATTTTGTTTGTGATTTGGATAATTTTCTAACCTATAGAGGTTTTTCAGATTTTCTTTGGTTCATTATTCGTGACGAAAGATGACGTTCAAGAAGCGAATTCAACTTTGAAAACTCGTCTCTAACCTATGTTGATTGATAGTGTACCATAGTCTATTCTTCTCAAAAACTACTACTCGCTCACAAAGCCATTACTGTTAATTTTTAATAAATTGCTCTCTGCTAACTATTTCTACAGGATTGGAAAAAAGCTCATATAGCTCCAATCTGCAAAAATGTGAATAATAATGACGTCATAAACTACAGACCTATTATGAAATTGGCAACAACCTTGAAATTATTTGAGACTATTGTTAAGACAAAGCTGTTTTGGAAAGTCCAAGGTGTTAAATCTTGAACTTTTTTCTGAAGGCTGTGTCGATAGCCTTAAGGCTGGCTATCAAGTAAATGACATCTACACAGACTTTTCGGAGGTTTTTGATTGCGTATCTCATAAAATAATGCTTATTAAATTGGCTAATTTACTAAATTGGACGGCATCATAGGACCTGCTCTGCACTGGAGCACACAGCCCCGCCCGGTCTAGTATTCTTCAAGGAGGGATTCTCGGCCCATATTCCTTTATAATTTTTTTCAGATATAAGATTATGTTTTTACTTTTCGAAATTTTTCCTCTACGCTAATGATCTTAAAATTTACTTCGCCATCTCGATTGTTGAAGATTCAGTTTTTTGCAATCTTTTTTATTTGAATATGGACAAATAAATGTATGAATAAATGAAAATGATCTCATAATTTTTTGTGCCCTCTCCTTATCATAGTACCTCATCCAAACCCTGTTCCCTTAGCGAACTAAACGTAGAGCTGGTTTGGGATGAGCATATGAGCATTTTGCCGAGATATATCATCTTTCTTCGTGCTATAGCATCACATTCGAGAAGAAGGTGTGCTGGAGTTTCCGGCGACTGGTCTCAAAAAAGACAGGAGCTAGTGAACCACTCATTTACTCGTGCGGTATTTAAAAACTTAGTCTTATTTTTTCTTTCATCCACAAACTTAATAGATCCAGATCTAAACTTAACTTATGCGTAATACTTCCAAGTAAAGTTGGCAAATGTTTGCTGACCACTCTTAGACCACTAAACAGCTCAAACAAACTATCTTTATGGAGTTTTAATGAGCGTAAGTTAATTTTTATGTTTATTTATGAATGACGGAATTGAGTTGCTTAATTTTTTTTAATGGATTTGGAATGTGATGGAATTGCGGATGGGCGGAAACTTTCCAAGCACTCAGGTATATTAACCATTGCATTTAAAGCCCAGTAAGACGATCTAAAGGAGAGTATGAGACAAGTGCAATTTTTTTTAAGAATCTTAGCAATTACCGAAAGAATATGGCTCATCCATTCTCATACGTCAGATTCAAAAATGTACCATCTAATTCTGGCGACGGTCGGATAGCGACAAATTAAATTATATGCACTTTCCTCATCCTCCAAACAAGATATGTATACAAAGTGGTGATGATGCCTATGGTGGGCATACGTCCTTCCCATTGATTGTGACGCGTAGTTAGTCCTATCCGGGTTCATAGCTCACTGCTTTTCTGTCTGAGAAGGTCAGTCTGAGTCAAGCTTCTTCAGGAAACATTTGGTTGTTTTGCAGGTGCCAGTACTGCACCAACGGTGCATTTGAAAAATAATGAAATTATTTGTTATTATTGATATACCCCCAACGGTTCCTCCTATGCTTGACACTAAAATTGGTGTCAGTTCAATTGGAAGCTCCAAGAACCGCACAATAGGCGACTCCTCAGCTAGTTTGTTGCCTTGAACAGTGAACAGTGTCTCAATACCCACGTAAGTTCAAGCTGATTTCACATTGCAACGGAGTTCAGCCTCAACAATCATTACTGAACTATTTTTGAAGAGGTGCGACCGGTTTCTTTTAATATTTTTATTCATTTTCATCTTCAAGAAAACTTGGAAAGACACTATATGTATAGTATTTCACAATAGACCAGCTCTGGTCGCAGTGCGTAATGACCTTCTAATAATATGTATAGTGATTTGTGCTCATAGTTATGAATTTCTCGGTTGTTGAAGTACTTTGACGCCCAATTTTCAAAAAATATCAATCATTCTAACACCACTCTACGGTATGGTATATACGTCAGGTCTAAAATATCTTCCAAATCTCTTTTTCAATTAGTTTCTTTTACGTAAAGTCTTGTTCATCATCAACCTCCAGTGAAAAATGCAGGTTTCCATGTAATATTTTTTATTTAATTTTTTCTCTTCGTCTGGATTACACACATTTATACAAATTTGATTTCATATTCATTTTAAAATATTTTCCACACATAATATATTTTTATCTTTCTTTCTTTTTATATTTTATATAATATTATAGTTTTTCGCGCATTGCGGATGCCATTCAAACCTTTTGTAATACTTAAGTCACACATACAAATAAATTGTTGTGAATAGAGAAAACCGGCAGGCAAGCGTAAATTTTTTTCACATATCAAAGTGAATTGAATTCAGAAGGTGACGTCTTCCCCAAACACTTTATTTGTCGCGATTTTGACAAGCGTGACATCAGGCACCTAATAATACAAAACAAACAAAAGGAGGGAAAATTACATTTTTTTTTTTTTATATCTCCCCTTTATTTATTACAGTCTGTTATATGTATATTAACAATATGTAATTCGGAGTCGGCTTGAAACTGTAGGTCCCTCCATTTGTGGAACAACATCAAGACGCACACCACAAATAGGAGGAGGAGCTCGGCCAAACACCTAACAGAAGTGTACGCGCCAATTATTTATTTTTTTTAATTTTTGTACAATTAGGGTCTATTATGTTCTTTTACCACTGTAAGAAGAATCTGTTATAATTATTATTATAATTATAATTACATTATTGTGAAAATTCAGTAAATGGCATGGTAATATTGTAATTTGTAACATTTCAACTAAACAAACTTATGAAAACTCCTTTTAAATTGCGAAAGCTCAAATGAATATAAAGCTTGTATATTGTTTGTATATTCTAGGAGCCTGACGTCACAGCGAATTCATTCTTGTTCAAGTATGAAAATTCAAAAAACAATTTCCCCTTAACGATTTATAATAGCACAGAAGGAGAGTATATTAAAGGCCGTAGCAGCAAGCCAGCTGATTTTTTCTTCATTTGCAGGTACATTCGGATGTCAGCACGAAATACAATTATGAAACGAAATTTTTGGAAATTTTATAATGAAATTAAATTCAAAAGTTATTATGAACATTTTCAAATAATTTCAACACGACAATTAATCAATTCTTTTTTCTATTTTGCCTTCTACTTTGACGTGACCTTCTAATATACAAAAAATGTTGTTGTTGGCCTAGTGCCACCACTTTTAATGAATTCGCCTTGATTGCACGTGAACATTTTTTTTTTTCTTTTTGAATATTTAAATATAGATCACTTCAGGAGCATATTCTCCACTTACAACGAGTTACTTGCCAGTGTGGCTCAACTTTAAGCAATTTTTTTGTTAGTCTTTTTTGGCATTTTATAAAGGTATATTGAACACATTCGTCGTGTTTGTACGAATATTCCAATGATGCATTATTTTATTTATAAGCAATAAACATTTATCAAATATTTGCTTCAATGCGGCTTATAAAGGTGGACAATTTCTGCTGCATTTGAAAACGTTGGCGCAGTAGGGCTTGTGGAAAAATTATGCTATTGTTACTGTAGCTATGAGTATGTACTAATGCATGCAAATACACACATGTACATATGTATGCATGTGAATTTATAATTAAAGGCCTAAAGACCCATTAATATTTATTTCCATTATTTAGCGCAGAACAAATATGATTGGTACGTATTGATTTATCTACTACTTTACTTCTAACAATAATATTGAGACATTGCGTATATTTCTTTGATTTTTCTTAATACAAAATTAAAATCACAAAATGTGTCTAAAAAAGTCATTTCAAAAGAACTAAGTCCATACTACATATAAAAATAAGGCCTTTATAATATACCTTGTGGTTTATTTCGTCTTAGACTTCAATTAATGAACTGTCTTTTGTTTTTTTTTTTCAAGTGCTATGCGGATTTCTATCTTTTAATAATGTGTTTTTAATTTTTTTAAACAATTTTATTTTTTATTTGCTATTCCCATTTCATTTAGAAAGAGTTAAGACGTGTTAAAAAATATTTCTAAAATTAAAAGCTAAAATGATTTTTTTAATTGAATGAGTAGAAACTTAAGAGTAGTGATGTTTTCAAGTGTTCAATCGCTATCGTGGCATTAAGTTGTATTTGTTAGATTTAACTACATAATAAAAATATAGTACAATTAAATTAATTATTTAGTTAAAGACAAATGCGCCTCCAGTTTTAACTTAAAAACTAGTTGTATGTTTTAACTAAAGAATAGAGCTTCTTTGAAGTTGCATCACATTTTTTATAAAATACTAAAAGAACTTAAGTACAAATTTTTTGCGCTTGATTTTCATAAAAAAGTTCTTTTTGATATAAATTTGTTTTTTCCAGTAACTTTAAAATGTAAAGTATAAATGCCTCAAACACAATTCATAAAAGTAAATCGATTAATTTGCGATTAATTGGAATCATTTTTTTTTATTGTTTTTAATAATGAGCATTTACAGAGCAAGCTCGATAAACGCGATTACCCATTAATGCGGCGATTCAGCTATCGCGATTGTTCTATTTTAAATATTGCGCATTAAATTAGCGCCACTCTTTAATGTTCCAGAAATGTTTTGCCTGACATTGAGTAAATATTAATATAAGTAATTTTTTGGGGTTGAAATTGGCGGCTAAATCGTGGTGAGAAAACATTGAACATTTTAAAAATTACTGAATTTGTAGGGGAAGTTTGTACAGAATACAACAACTTTACTGGACCAGATATCGTAAATTAAATACAAGGCGAGTTTATGCCTATGAATTTTCTGAAACAGAAACATAGGATCCTCCTGGTAATGATCTTAAGGAAAAGAAAGTTAAATTAACTGATCGAATTACGTCACTTTACATTTGTCGCCAATGATCTTGGGACAATGGCAAACCAAGAACCGCGCTATATGAGCTACGCTCATAGTGAAGCAGTTATCTTGAGCGCGATTTGCATAAAAAGCAACTTAGAATTTCAAAAGATTTTCAGTTTAATTAATGTAAACATCCAATTTTTTCAAATGTTTTTGAGTTAGCTTTGAACTAAAAAGTGTTTATTTCATTATTTTATTATCCCTATGGCAGGCCCTATGTTCCATTCTGAACAAAGGCATTGATGATGGTTTTATTATCAAAATATTTCGATAAATTTTAGATCTCAGCTTGTGTTTTTTAGTAGTCCCGAATATCGAGTTTTTACTGTTACACCCCTAAAAAATTTTTTTTATATCTACCTTGTTTTTATTTCGGTTATTTCCATCATATCGCTCACTTATCAATTGTGTCACGTCCAAAAAAATTTTTTTTTTTTAGATTCGTAAGCAGAAATGGCCACAAACCTTTATTTTATGCTAGGTAAAAAATTCATGGCGATATCTATGAACGGTATGAAATAAAATAAGCCTTTACTTTTACTTAAGCAGGCATAGCAAATTGAAAACTGTGAAACCGTTTTTGTTATTGTAGCAGTTTATCAAGCCCTGCTATTGCGGTATAGTCATCTATCGTTATCGTCTAACTCACCCAACGGTAGGCCCAGCGAACATAGCGTTTCGACGGGTTGGACTCACAGCGAGAGAGGCGTTAAGTGAGTAGGTTTAAGAGATACTGGATAAATGGGAGTTTAACCTGCTACAATATCCGCAACGTAATTCAGCCAAATTTACGTGGATCTCACGAGGCAGCTGAAGCTCTTCCACTGCGATGGGTGGTGGTTGGACTCCGAAGACGGTATTCGGTTATGCCATTTTTTTCAATATTTCTATTTTTTTGATTGTGATACGCTTGCAGTAAATGAGCGATACGATGTTCCCAGTTAAGCAAGTCACTTTATACTAAAATAAATACATAACTAATTTCAAGTCAAAACATTTTGACTTCAAACAAATATTGTAAACTTTATAAATAAATACGTGCCTCCTGTATATGTATGTATGTACATAAGTTATGATTTGGTTTATATTTTCATTGAGATGCTATAAACATCCTTAAATAATATACATTTTTTGTCTTGCTTTCACTTCACCGAAAACGTTGACTACTTCTTTCATATTAAAAAAAAATATTATGCACTCACTCAGAAATGCAATGTAAAATGCCTAGCACAAATATTTGTGGCTTTTGAATTTGTAAAAAATACTTAATACATACGTAGGTGCTTATTTCGTAAAAACTTGCCTCACAAGCATAAAATAGAAATAAATAACTGCTTGACCAGCGCAGGCTCGTTAATTTGGTATATAAATGTACCTAAATGAAACAAGTGGAATTTCCCTGTGAAGTCATTGAATGACTACGGCTCCTATTTCGTAAAGTCCAACATTTTTACAGCTGATTTTTTATTGTGCATAATTCACAGAAATCATAAACAACATATGCCATAAATACTATATATTAAGTTCTTATTTTTCATTTTTTTTTCATTCCAAAATGGAATTTCTTTATGTATACAACAAATACAAATTAGAAAACCGCCAAAATTCAACATTTCAATTTTATACCTTGAAGAAAGAGCAACGTTTTAGCGTTGTGCTACTTTTAATACATTTGTGTACGGAACTTGTGAACAATGAAATTCCTTTTTCTAATTGTTCTTATTGATGTGCGATTTCCATTTGTGAGTGTGTTTATGTGTATGTTTAAAAATGCACATTTCCATCTATCACATTTACAATGCAACTTTTTGTACACCAGATGCAGCATCCATATGCAACATAACTATAGATCCAACCATAGCGACGACTGTGCGATCCAGCCATGTTACTGGATTTGGATAAATCAAACCGCCTTCATAAAATCCCAAATGTCCACCGTGAGCAAGTTCAATGTATGCGGTATTGGGACGGGACACTGCAAAAAAAGGAAGATTAAAGGATATTAAATATTGAAAACAAAGTAAAAAAAAAAGAATTAAAAAAATAAAAAAAGAGATTTAAAACTTCGCAGTCGGTAGGATTCGAACCTACGCTCCCAGAGGGAATCTGATTTCTAGTCAGACGCCTTAACCGCTCGGCCACGACTGCTATTTACTCGATTCTGTCTAACTGTCTAAATAACTACTTTAGCAAAATCTTATTAGAACACACTCTCAAACGGCACACAGGGTGTACCAAATGCTGTAAAAATTAAATTCTCACAAAATGAACTCTGATAGAACATTTTAGTTGGATTGCGCAAACTTTTGCATATTGGCGTTTTTATGATTTTCATACTATTACTCTTACTCATACATATAAGTAAATAAATAAATAAATGAATTTCAAAATTAATTCTTAAATTCATTTTTATCATGCAAAATGATTTGACTTTAACCTCATGTAATCATTTTTTGCAATGTGCAATAATTTTATATTTTGGGCATTGGCCAGACTGTAACAAAATTACCTGAACTTTAAAATACCGCAGGACTAGTGAATATATAAGTAGATGAGAGTTGTTTTGCCTCGCTATATTTTTATGTATATTTGCTCACAGTTTGTTAAATATCAAAATACCTTACTTTTATGCACAAAAATGGAATCAAGTTAATGTTAAGTAAATTGGAAAAGAATCGAAAGAAAATGGTCGTTTGTGCACCAAACAATACAAAGTGTGCCAGCCAGTTTGATGTACGCACCAAGGCGAATTTATTAAAGGTGGTGGCTCAACCAGGCCCACAACAACATTTTTTGTACATTAGAATGGTACAAAGAAGCGATTCATTTGTGAAGACATAATAGAAAAGAAAACCAATTTATTTCTCATGTTGAAATTATTTTAAAATGTTCAGAATAACTTTTGAATGTAAATTCATTACAACAAAATTTCAATTCTCAAATTACAAATTTAATAATTCATGGCGAAAGAAAAAAATAAGCAACAAATCAGCCGGCCTACTGCTACCACCACAATAATATTCGTAGATTCGGCTCCTTACGCACATTTGAAGTTTCTTTGGTATCATTTTTGAAAATATTTTTTAAAAAATGAGGCAGAGTCAAAGCAGAAAGAAAAAAATTACTGTTTAACTACCAAGTCTGCGTACTGAAAATGAATGTCTTTGCTACCTGGCACACGGTGTATACGAGTTTTAGAATAAAACAACAAAGGCAAGCAGTATGCGGGGTTGTTATTTATTATTATTAATATTTATAGGGGAAATACTCTTCATGATGATCAATACACTTTGTATTCCGTTGTACTAATTTTCGAAGCACTTTGTTCAGCCGCACTTCCAAGGCGTTTTTAAAATTGTGTGGGATTAAACGCAATGGTGAGCTGCTCAACGAGAGCCAGTCATATGTTCTATATTATTATTATTATTACTAATGACAAACTTACATGCAAATTCCTTAATGGGTGGCAACAAATCCACCGGCACCAATGGATCATCTTTAGCGTTAATGAAAATCATTGGCTTCTCGATGTTGTCCAAGAAGTGTAGTGATGAACTCCACTTATATAATTCTTGTGTGGTTGAGAAATTGTGCACACGACGCGTGTAGGCCTCATCCAATTCGGGTAGTGTGGCGGCTGCAATAATCTCGCGCTCATTTAAATTGTGACGTGCCTTCACCTCGTCGGATAGTAAAACATGACGATGCTTGAGTATGATATTCTTTACATTCTCAGTCATCACATACAAATAGAAGCGGCGGAAATTTTGCCAATTCAAAAGCCATTTGGTGCCTCTGCAAAGGAGAAATATTAAATTAATTTCTGTTAATTTTCGAATTCCGTGAAATAATGTTGCACATTGGCATACTGCAGGCAGACAAATTGTCATACAAATAAAAAATTGATTGTTGCACTTACTCCTCTGCGTTGTAGCCCTGGCAAATTGAAATGCCACCGAGTATTGTGTGTGGTTTAGGTTTTGTTGTTTCGCCCATATATTTTGTAATAAGATTGCCGCCTAAACTGAAACCGACCGCTACAATCCGGCTGTGTGGATATTTTTTATGTAAATTGTTGACCATTTCTGAAAAGTCATCGGTGTGACCTGGAAATTTGTTAGAAGAAATATGTAGTAAGTAATGTAACGCGACTTTTGATGCTTGTGATGATGGTTATGAGGGAATTGGATGCCTTCTATTTGTTTTATTTTTATTTTTACAGTTATTTTATCACTTAAGTAGTCATTACTTTGTAATTATAGTAAATAATAGGTTAGGTTAGGTTGAAGCGGTTGTCCATGGTCGGACACACTTAGGCTCATAGGCGATTGTGATGCCGCGTGGGAGTTTGTCCTTATCTCTCCCAAAACCAGTATGTACTTATCAAAAACTTTAGAAGATCCTTGATTTCCACAGTACTGAGATCTTCCAATTCATTAAAGGATTATCTGCGTAAAATGGTAAATCTACGACTGAATAGAGTAGGACAATGGCACAGAAGGTGCAAGAACGTCTCTTCGTCTTCCTCATCTAGACAGCTCCTGCAGAAGTCATGTGTTTGCACACCCATCCTATTGGGCAGTGCAGTTTATAGTAAATAATATAGTCATTATTTAACTTTAATTGAGAAAAGTTGGAATTTTTGGCAATTTGCACCAGGAAAATTGTGTTAAATTAAAAAAATATTTTAAATGCGAACGATACTAGCAAACTCGATTATTTCAACCTAAGCCAGAGAAAAAAATTCAATTAATTTCAATTGGCTTACCATAGCTGAAGATGCGCGTCGACGTCACCTGGACACTGTTCAATGCACCGATGTGATTAAGTACAGCACATCTGTATCCATGCACTTGTGAATAATGCACAAATGTGCGAATATAAACACTTTCGGAGGTATTGCCAATTCCTGGACAAATCGCAATTGTGACATCATCTGTAATAGCGAGAACAAATTATAATTTTTTTTTCACTTTTTATTTGTGTACACATTAAGGGGTGGTGCCTACATGCATAATGTACATACCTTCGGCTTCATTTATCGGCTGATAGAGATCGTAGGTGAGTGTTGAGCCATCCTGCAACAACAAATACACACGTTCACCCAGTGGCCAAGGACATTTCACACGTCCTACTATGCTATGCAGCACCGTTTGTACGTGGCCACTAAAGCCCCAAAGGCGCGTGGGAACATAGCTGAAAGATATTGCAAAGGAAACACATAAGTGAACAGCTGTTCTGATGAAGAAATGCAAAGAATCAGGAGGGGAATAAACTTATAGGTAATTAGAATGTTTGTATGTGTATATGTATGTAGAAAAAAGTTTTGGTTTATTAACCACCTTCATTGTCTGCTGCCTAAATCCCACGCTTTTCATAGCCAGCGTGTCACCCATGAGAAAATAAGTGACACATTAAGTGCCAGAGTACTAATAACACATTCTCTTTTAAATAATAAATTGACCAAGAAAATTAATAGTAAATGGTGAATTAAACAAAAAAATAATCGACTGCAGGCTTTTGTTTAGTTACGTTCCCATACCGGTATATATGAGTTATATGCAGGGTGCGTGCGGTATTTGAGAACTTGACCGTGAAAGTAATTTGCTTTCTTGTTTGAATAAAATTTTATGGAACTTCACGAACTTTTTACACAGCATTCACTTAGTACATATCTATAAAATCATTCAATAAAATTTCCATTAGCTGCAATATCCTCCACGATCCGGTTCTGGAAACTATTGCTTACCCGATTCCAATGCTCCTTATTCATCTAGACAGAAGAAGAAGAAATAGTGTTATGAGGGTGCTTATTGGTTTCACGCACAGCTGCGTCCCATACGTAGTAATACAGGAGATTGAGGTATGAGGTTTTAGGTGGCCAGAAGTTCCGTGTTATGTGGTCAAAGAAATTTTCAGCCATTCTCTCTTTTGTCGCCATCGCTTTGTGTGAAGAAGAGTCTTGCTGAAAGATGTATGGGCTGCCACTGCGTATACTAAAATATAGGGTTTTGATCGAATAAATCGCTATTTTCGTGTTTGCTCCGACATAAATTGTCTTTTGCCCATAACGTAGCACTTATACCGGAGATCTTCATGGGCAGCTCGACGGATAAGTCCCTCAGAAACATGAAGCTCCCTCGTGGGGACCTTCTTTGATTTTAAAGAGATCTCGTCAATGATCGCTGGCACTTGTTGAATAAGTTCTGCAGATCGGACAGTATCAGAACATTCCTCGTCTTTTTCCCGTTTTGCAACAGATTTAGCAACGCCGCCTGATCCTTCCAACTCGATTCACGACGAATCTTATGAATGAATGAACGGGTGCACTTAGTAAAATTAGAGAATTCGACATAAATCAGATAGATTTCTACATATAGCGCCAATAACTGCATGTATCTTCATTTCTTAAGTTAAGTTGTAGTCCCCCATGTCTTATCTGAAAAGGAGCACAACGAAAAATAAAAGTTTTTGGTTTCGAGTCCTAAAGTTGAATGCTGTTCATCTCGCTTCTGTGACCCCATCAGTATAGCTCTAGACTTCGCGGGAGTTTAAAAAGGTGGTAAAATAATCCCGATGAATGTGATTCAATACCTTTCTATATATAGTACCGTTTGGTCCAGTAGGTATGTTCAGTCCTGCATTTCGTCAGTGCATTTAAAGATATGCTTTCTGACTCTCCAACCACATCTACGCTCCTTATTTTGCTCCACGATTTTTGGGTTTATTTACAGTCGACAATGGTGTATCGTCGACTTTGGCCTTTAGCTGTAGTTTGAGTGTCAGTGATGTCAGCCTTTACTCTCGCGAGGACATCAACCCGCCGGGCAGGGGCACCTTCCCCATTAAAGTCAGAGCTATATTATTATTAGGCTACTGCGCACTGTGGTGTAGCCTTTTTCTGCCTAATGCAAGACATTCACAAAGGTTTTATGAATTTTCAGTGTCCATTTCACAGAATCTGAAGATGGTGGTCTCAGAGAGACCAACTTTGTTTAAGTGACATCTTAGGCCAACAAGTGGTTCTTTGGACTAAGTAGGCAACTGAGTAGTAAAGTCCTCTCTCGACGAACAAAACTAACACTCTGTAAGGCTTTCATTATGCCCGTCCTAACTTATGACGTAGAAGCGTGAACGATGACAATATCCGATGAAGCGTCGCTTGGACTGTTTGAGAGGAAAATATTTGAACCTTTGCACGACGGCGAATATCGCAAGTGATGGAACGATGAGTTGTATGAGCTTTACGATGACATAGACATTGAGCAGCGAATAAAGATCCAGCTGGGTCACATCGTCCGAATGCATACAACGGCTCCGGCTCTGAAAGTAGCCTACGCTGTTGCGTTGAACCAATTTCTTCTCCTCTCACTTTCTGAGAAATTCGTTAATGTGGCCTTTTATAAGTCCCCTTTTTTAGCTAGATGATCAGCCATTTCATTTCCCATTTCCCCAACCAATAATACTCTGTTGGACTCCCCTAACGTATTAACGTGACTGCCTTAGTCATACACCATTTTTGAGGTGATTACAGTTTATGGAAGGGCGCTAGAAGCCGCCTAACTATCTGAAAGTATGTAAATGTGGGTTCCTCTCATTTTCCTATGGAGGCATTCCCTTACACATATTTCGATGTTGGTTGGATTTAATTTGGACGTAAATGGGTTAAGCTTTTGTAGCAGTTAGAAAAAGCGATAATAGGGTATTTATCCTAATATCAATAAATGCTCACATATATATGTTTATAAAACGTAGATTTGTATGCTATTTATATCTGTGGCAACACGTTTCATTTGAATTTATTTTTCTGCCTTTTCGCCGGCCGGGTCACGTTGGATTTGCTAACTAAACGCATGACCTCCATAAATTGATTCAATTTGCGGTCATTTTTTTGTTCTTGCCAGAGAGTGGATGAGTGAGTGACAATTACTTGTTGTTGTGCATGTGTATTTCCATGGAAAATTGTATCCCGCCCGGTGAACAAAAACCAAAAAAGGAAAAAATAAGCGACCGTGCGAAATTCAGACACTCAACATGTGATGGACATTTAGCAAACGTGTGTTTGTCGGTTTATTCATGCAAAGCAGCAACGTTTTAATGTAAAGGTATTATAGAATAAGGTGCAGTGCAAGCCGCATACATTTACAATGTATTGTTGTGGGTATTTTACGGATGGTACGCAAGTTTTTGAAGCAAGCGTCATTTAGTTGTCATTAAGCAAGATTTTCAAGCCACGCAAACTTGTTTTTATAAATGCATACATATGTGGATACAAACATATCTACGTTTAAAATCCATTGCTTTTTCGAAGTCTGACATCATCGTTTAAGACATTTTATTACTATTGAAATCATGCCATTGATGATTTCGCATTTATTTGTTTTTCCTTGACTTTCATTGCATTTTATTATCATAAAATGCAAAACATGTCCACAGCCTTGAACTTGACGCTTGCCAGTAAAGTAATTTGTACGCTTCACAAAGCCGCATTACATAATTTTCGTTTGTTTACAAGCTTACGTGTTAGTGTCCTCGAAATTTGTTGAACGAAAAACTCATAAAAATGTCGATACTTTGTTGCATCATTTTGTGTAAGAGAGCAGTCTGTATATTTGCTTACTATTGCATCCCATACTTCCTTCCGTTCGAGGTCGTGCTGTCTTAAGCTGAACAGCATAGAGTACAGAGCGTCTTAGAGCGATGCAAGTTTTGCGTGTAATGTATCGATTTGATACAGAATTTTTGAAAAAAAAAAAAAAAAAAAAATCTATTTCGCGCAGAGTTCGAATATGATTTTTAAGTTTTGAGGTAGCTGGTTCTGAAAATAAAATTATTTGTTCCGCTCAGGTCTTGTTTTGAAGATATTGCAAAAAAAAAACATTGCAATAATTTAAAAATTATTAAAAAAAAATTTCGTGGCAATTTTTGATCAAAAAGTCAATAAATCTATTATAGTTGAATAAAAAAAAATGTTTAAGTGATTTCTATAATTTTGTAAAATTAAGACTTTAGAAGCATGAACAATTTTTATTGAAAATGGATGATAATTGGGGCGTCAATAGCTTATTGTGCATTCTTTAACATATCAAATTAATCTGATAAGAATTATTAAAGTTATGATTTTTTATCGACGGATTGCAACAGCTGGGCCTAGATGTACTTATCTGTGTCTAGATGTGCTAATCTGTGCACAAATGCGCTGATGTTTTTTGCAGTCCGCTTTAAAAATAGTAATATATCTTAATTTGACTACAGTAAGATTTCACTCAATCAGAAAACTTATTGTTTACGATCATGAGGGGTGAAGATTTCACTTCAAACATTTTAGAAAGTATATTTGTCCATGTTTAATCTATTTAACATTTGCATAAATTTGTATTGTTTCTTTGTATCGATAAGATGAAAAAAATTATTCAAATATCACGTCGACACCTTCCACACTGAGAGGATACTCCTGTACTAGATCCGCCAAAACAAAAGCTTTGGAATGGATCTCACACCAATAAATGTAATGTAACCAGCGTTCTCTGAAAAACGAATGAGGATGAAACTGATTTTCTTGGAACGACCTCAAAACCTGAACTTTTTGATCAAAGTGACTTAAGAGACCTCGGTATCTCAAAAATTGCATCTAAGTTATTAGCATCAAGATTAAATGACAAACATTTACTTGCTCCGGGTACTAAAATTGCGATATATCGAAACAGAGAAGAAGCAGTGCTGTCTTTTTTTACGAAAGAAGATAATCTTGTTTATTTCACCGATGTTAAGGGTTTGATATATAGGGTGTTTTTTTTAGAGGTTAGGTTTTCAAGTTGGCACTACTTTTTTCGTAGATGGTCTTTTTGACAGCTGTCACTTGATTTATGCTCAGTTTGGTTTGCCGTTTCATAATGAATAGACCTACACCTGAACAACGTTTGCAAATAGTGCAAATTTATTACGAAAATAATGGTTCGGTTCGCGCGACGCATCGAAGAAAATTTTGTTCAGCGATGAAGCTCACTTTTGGTTTAATGGGTATCATTTTTAAAACATAATGGCAAACCCTTATCTTTATAATAAAGCTAAATTCTTGGCCATAACATTAAATTTTATACGTTTTATTTCATCTTGAAAACCTAACCTCTAAAAAAAACACCCTATATTAGAAAAAAATGGGTCTGACTGAGTACGTATCATATGAATGGCGCCTATTTATAGATAGTTTGAGCTATCTAACTCGGGCAAGCTTACTTTTCGATCATTCAAAACGATTTTGTGGATTTTTTTGATGTTTTCTGGTGTTATCGCCTTATTTGGACTGAGTTGTGCATCATCGGTGTTTCTGCAATCAGATTTGAAGTCAGCAAACCATTGTTGTATTGTTGTTCCTGATGGAACGGAGTCCCCATAACACTTTTCAAGCCATTGCTTCGCAGGAACGGTATTTTTCCCCATCAAGAAGCAGTGTTAAGTTAAAACACGAGACTCTTTTTGATCCACAGTTTTAAAAATAACAAAAGCAACACCCTTGGCACAATGAAGCTGACAGCTGTCTTTTTAAGGTTAGTACTAACTGAAAAAGAGGTGAATGCAATACAACTAGTAACATCTATGTGTTAGACCAGGGACTTTTCAACCTATGTAAATTTACTATGAAATTTTTGCCCATGCGAATTTCATGAACTTGTAAAGTCGAGCAAAAAAACTATGTTTTCGATAATTTTAACATTATTCTTATGGTCTGTTAAATTGAAATACTCTCAAACATTTTTTTATTGTTCACTGGTTATATAATCACCCGATTTGGTGTGTTGTCAATAAGAAAAGCTGAATTTTTGCATAAGTGCAAAAATGATTTTTTTCGCAATATCTTGAGAACTTGACCTGATGTGGCAAAATACACATGATTTTCGGATTCAGCACACCCAAATTACTAATGATAACATACCTAGACAGTTGCGCTAAATTGGCTGTTTACCAGTGTTATTATTGCTTATTATAAATTGCTTTTAATTATTTTAAAATAATTGCACACTTTGATTAGAAAAAAGTAATTAATATTAGCTAAGTTCACAAAAATTATTTAATGTCTAAAGGTCGAATTATTATTCATTTGCAATAAAATTTAGTAAAATTTTTCACTTCATTGATGACTTTAATCAAACACTATAATTTATGTAAGTATACTTGTATGCACGTATATACATGCATTAGAGGCATATGTACATTGTTTTGTTTTTAGACAGGTAGACACGGTTTTATCCGATCTTTATAATAATTATGTGAGACGTAAACGAAGTGGGGAGCAAAAAAAGTACCAAATTTAGGCGAAATATATTAAGTCGAGATGTACACTTTTACCCAAAAGTGGGAGAGACACCATCCATCTAAATTTTACTTGCGTTGTATTTACTTTATTGGTAACAAATTTCATTTAATTTTCCTCGTTTTTAAATTATCGATTTCGCTCATTTCGACGCATAATGAGGATTTCACTTCGACCTCATGGTACAGGGTTTGATTGAAAAGTAATGAGCCTTCCGCGCGGAGCGTCTGGCAAGCGATCAACCGAATCGGCTGGTGGGGGAAAATGATCGTTGGACCTTCCCCTTCCACTAGAAACCAGTCCCAGTTCGCTGGCAACAGCGGTGCAGTCAACATCGCTCCGCGCATGAAAGCTGTTTTAAAAGTGTGTTAGGATTTGTCAGGCCTCTGCATTGGCCAAGATGAGGGTTCCGGTGCCTCCCCACCCTCCCTACAGCCCAGACCTGTCCCTTCCGGACTTCTTCTTGTTCCCACGCCTGAAAAGAAAGCTGTAGGGGAGGCGTTTGGACTCCATTGAGGCGATCCAAAAAACTGTGACAGCCGAATTGAACGCGATTCCGGCAGTTTAAAAAATATTTCATGCAGTGGAAGGAACGCTACCAGCGGTGTTTTGACGCTCAAGGGTCCTATTTTGAAGAATATTAGTTGTATAAGCCAAACAGTTTAATAAAACTGCTTAAAAAAAAATAAGGCTCATTACTTTTCAGTCAAACCCTGTATTTTGTGCCCTCTACTCATTACAGTCATCCAGACCGAGTTCCCTTATTAAATTTAAGATAGATCAGGGTTGGGCTGAGCGTAGATGCCTTTCTCCTTTTCTACGCTAAAGCGCTGCATTCAAGGAAAAGAAGCATGGGAGTCTCCTGAAATTGGTCGCAGAAACCACAAGAATTAGTGGACCACATCCCAATAATTTGTAGATGACTGCGCAGTCTGTCCTATTTTATTTTTTTTCCTACTAAATTGTAAAATTATGATATTGGACAATTGACCGACCACTTCCCTCCTTTTTTTCAAATATTTATGCTACTTTCCATAACTGTAAACCATTTTTTAATCGCTTGAACTCGTTAATAAAATATTTGACTAATTCAATAGCCTTCTTACAAAACTTTTTTATAACTTAATCAAATTGCGAAAATTTTCTTGTAAAGGGTTTTCCAATCAGAGATGTTATTTTGATATTCAAAGAAATATGCTATTTTTTAATATAAATGATCGGATGTTTATTTTACTATAAAGAGGAAGGTATGCCGTTAATAGTGGAAAATAACATCAGGCAAATGACCACCAAGACCACGCTTACAGGGCAATATCCTTTTCATGAAATTTTCCATAACCGAATTGCAAAGTGGCTGCCCCATGTCCTCGATAGTTTCACGAATTCCATGTTTGAGGTCTTGAATCGACCCTGGGCTGTTGGCGTAGACCTTCTCTTTCACGTGACCCCAAAGAAAAAAGTCAGAAGGTGTTAAGTCACAAGATCTCGGTGGCAGTGGCACATAGCGCCGTTTTGTTGAAAATAAACATTGTATAGATCAATACCATCCAATTCAGGCCATAAAAAATCGTTAATCAATCTCGATAGCGCAATCCATTCACCAATAACACCTGTTATTGGAAAACCCTTTGGATTGTAAGAAATATTCAACTTTTTCAAAAAGAAAAAAATAGTTGACTGTTCTTTTAAGCAAAATATACCATATCAATTATAGAAATTGATACGAAGTAACTCAGCGATAATACCACATGCCCATAAATTGACTCCGCATTTTGTTGTATTAATTTATTAAGTAAGTCGAACGTTATCTGAAATATTTCAACCATATTTAAATTACTTTCTTCTAACTTCTATCACTTAGTATAGTCTCAAATTTATGAAAAAAGCCCATACATATATCTTCTTCTTAATTGGCGCGATAACCGCTTACGCGATTTTGGCCGAGATTAACAAAGCGCGCCAGTCGTTTCTTTCTCGTGCTAACCGGCGCCAATTGGACACACCAAGTGAAGCCAAGTCCTTCTCCACCTGATCTTTCCAACGCAGAGGAGGTCTTCCTCTTCCTCTGCTACCACCAGCTGGTACCGCATCGAATACTTTCAAAGCCGGAGCGTTTGTATCCATTCGGACGACATGACCCAGCCAACGAAGCCGCTGGATCTTTATTCGCTGCGCTATGCCTATGTCGTCGTAAAGCTCATACAGCTCATCGTTCCATCGTCTGCGATATTCGCCGTTGCCAACGTGCAAAGGTCCAAAAATCTTACGCAGAATCTTTCTCTCGAACACTCCAAGCGTCGCTTCATCGGATGTTGTCATCGTCCAAGCTTCTGCGCCATACGTTAGGACGGGCATGATGAGAGTCTTGTAGAGTGTTAATTTTGTTCGTCGAGAGAGGACTTTACTGCTCAATTGCCTACTTAGTCCAAAGTAGCACTTGTTGGCAAGAGAGATTCTACGTTGGATTTCAAGGCTGACATTGTTATCGGTGTTAATGCTGGTTCCTAAATACACGAAGTCTTTTACAACCTCGAAATTATAACTGTCAACAGTGACGTGGGTGCCGATACGCGAGTGCGCCGACTGTTTGTTTGAAGACAGGAGGTACTTCGTTTTGTCCTCGTTCACCACCAAACCCATTCGCTTTGCCTCTTTATCCAGTTTGGAGAAGGCAGAACTAACAGCGCGGTTGTTAAGGCCGATGATGTCAATATCATCGGCATACGCCAGCAATTGTACGCTCTTATAAAAAATTGTGCCTGAGCGATTAAGTTCTGCGGCTCGTACGATGCTCTCCAACATCAGGTTAAAGAAGTCACACGACAGCGAGTCACCCTGTCTGAAACCTCGTTTGGTATCAAACGGCTCGGAGAGGTCCTTCCCAATTCTGACGGCGCTGCTGGTGTTCAGCAACGTCATCTTACATAGCCGTATTAGTTTTGCGGGGATACCAAATTCAGACATAGCGGCATACAGGTAACTCCTTTCCGTACTGTCGAATGCAGCTTTGAAGTCGACGAAAAGATGGTGTGTGTCGATTCTCCTTTCATGGGTCTTTTCCAAGATTTGGCGTATTGTGAATATTTGGTCGATGGTAGACTTTCCAGGTCTGAAGCCACACTGATAAGGTCCAATCAGTTGGTTGACGGTGGGCTTCAGCCTTTCACACAATACGCTCGCTAGAACCTTATAGGCGATATTTAGAAGACTAATCCCGCGGTAATTGGCACAAATTGCAGGATCGCCCTTCTTATGGATTGGGCAGAGCACACTTAAATTCCAATCGGCAGGCATGCTTTCATCCGACCATATTCTGCATAGGAGCTGATGCATGCACCTTACCAGCTCCTCGCCGCCATGTTTGAATAGCTCAGCCGGCAGTCCGTCGGCGCCCGCGGCTTTGTTGTTCTTTAGCCGTGATATTGCTATTCTCACCTCGTCATGGTCGGGTAACGGAACGACAATTCCGTCGTCAACGATTGGGGTATCGGGATCTTCACATTCTCTATGACATGCGCAGCTGTCACCGTTTAACAGGTTCGAGAAGTGTTCCCTCCATAATTTAAGATTGCTCTGTACGTCAGTCACCAGATCGCCGTCTTTGTTCTTACAGGACAACGCCCCGGTCTTAAAACCTTCTGTAAGCCGCCGAACTTTCTGGTAGAATTTTCGGGCGTTGTTCCTGGTGGCCAGCATCTCAAGCTCCTCGCACTCACGTATTTCGGCCTCTCGTTTCTTCTGTCGGATAATACGTCTCTCTTCCTTTTTTAGCTCTCTGTAGCGATCCCACATGGCTCGCGTTGCGCCCGATCGCAGCGTGGCTCTATAGGCGGCATCTTTTCTTTCGGCGGCAGCATGACATTCCTCGTCGTACCAATTGTTTTTTCGGGCTCGCCGGAATCCGATTTCTTCTTCGGCGGCGGTACGTAGGGAACGAGAAATGTTGCTCCATTGCTCGCGCATGCCGGTGTGTTGGGCAGTGCTCTCCGAGAGCAGGAGTGAGAGTCGAGTGGCGAATCTTCTGGCTGTCTGTTGTGATTGCAGCTTTTCGATGTCGAACATTCTTTGCGTAGGTAGATGTACGTTTTTTGCTGCACAGAGGCGTGTGCGCAGTTTGGCTGCAACAAGGTAATGATCCGAGTCGATGTTGGGTCCTCGGATCGTACGTACATCTAATACACTAGAAGCGTGTCTTCCATCTATCACAACATGATCGATCTGGTTTCGCGTTTTTCGATCTGGAGACAGCCAGGTAGCTTGGTGAATCTTCTTATGCTGGAATCTGGTGCTACAGACTACCATGTTTCGGGCCCCGGCGAAGTCGATCAGCCTCTGTCCGTTACCGGATGTTTCGTTGTGCAGGCTGAATTTTCCGACTGTGGGACCAAAAATTCCCTCCTTGCCCACCCTGGCGTTGAAGTCGCCAAGCACGATTTTTATGTCGTGGCGGGGGCAGCGCTCATAGGAACGTTCCAGGCGCTCATAGAAAGAATCCTTGGTCGCATCGTCCTTCTCTTCCGTCGGGGCGTGGGCGCAAATTAGCGAGATGTCCTCAAATCGTATTCCTTATTTCGTTTGCAGGGGTCGTCATCAGTTTTGGAAGTTCTCATCCGAGGCTTTGTTGCTGTTTTCATTGGGGGGGCTTTTTAAGTGGCGGGTCCCAAACCCAGCGCACAACCAGCTATGCTGGGATGCTTCGCCTTCTCACTTTAGCTCACTCCCGAACGGGTGTTCGGAAGCTAACCAGAGGATACGTGGGCTAATCCCGGGCGTTGTGAGCTGCTTGAACCATATGTAGAAGAATCGTCCTGGCCACTCCCAAGTGAATGGCGATCAGTAACTTTCCCCACTTGCGTGGACTTCTACACATGGAACCATCCTCCTTTTTTTTTGATACATATATGCTTCAGTTAAATTTCTAGCGAAAAATTGTTTTGACAGACCAACAAGAACAATATCCTAGTAGAAATAAGTGCAGGCGTACTGGTTTACGAATAAAAAATAAAAAATTTAATTGCAATCGTGAAAAAATCGGTACTGTACTGATCAAATCAGTTAATCGCTAACCCTATATATCACTTATATTTTAGTTAATATATGATTCTTTGAATATACACAAGCGTTTCCAGCCATTCAATTTCTAGTGTTGCATTCAAGTGCACAGTGCAATAAAAATAAACTGTTTCCGGCAATTGATTTTGGTAAATGGGGCAAAAAAATTTACGTGTACGGGCGATTTGAAAGCTTCCGGATGAGCTGCTATTATTGTAGCATAGACGTTCCAAAGCGGCAGTCCTTGGCCGCATATAAATCCGGGTCGTTACGGTAACGTAGAACCGATTGTCGTAGCGACGTGTGAAGAGGTTAAAGTTTTTAACTTTCCGCACCTCCTCATAGATTTCTTATCTATTTTGCCGAAAGGCCGAACAAAGGGATATAACGGATTAAAATGTACCACAAAAATATTTGTCATAAAATTCTGCTACAAGTCTCTTCATACCCCAAAGTCAAAATCCAATTCAAATGTCAGAAAAAGTCAAAAGGGAAAATGTATAGTGAAATTTAACGAAAACAGTTTTTTCAATACACAATAACGAAATTTATTCTTAGAACGATTTTATGAATTTTATATCGGAGGAAATATTAGTTTGGGGAAAAAGAAATCCATTTTTTCCTTTTCTATTTCCTTTATTTGTCTCGTAAAGTACCGATCAAACAATTTCAAGTTTATGCTCGATGTCAAGATGATATTTCACACTAAAAAAAATCGTTTGCTGTTTTCTGTTTATTCCATTCAGTTGTGAGATACAGGAAGTCAACAAAGAGAAAATTCTGTAAATTTTACAGTTTTTCTTTGATAAAGGCGAAAATGCGAGCCGTAGCAGCTAATTGCCTGTCATTGTCGATAAAATCGCAGAAATAATCGAAGTTGATCGGAATGTTAGTAGTCGTAGCATCGCTTAGAAACTAAAGACCATAAAACAATTTTAAACTATTTGCTCAAAAATTTTACGCAAAAATAATGGACTTATTTTTCCCCAAACTCCTGTCATCAAACAAACAGTCGGCGCACTCGCGTATCGGCACCCACGTCACTATTGACAGTTATAACTTCGAGGTTGTAAAAGACTTCGTTTATTTAGGAACCAGCATTAAGGGGGTCTTCTACCGTCGCACATAGGTAGATTTTGAAGATTTAGGCGGCCAAAAATATTTAACTGCATATATCGTCTTAAAACTGTTTAATAACTAGAAATTTATAATAATTTGTTTTACTAATCGGTTAAATTAAAAAAGTATATGTATTACACTGTGTAACACTGAAAAATACCTTAGCAGTAAAGCTCCTTTTCTTGTAGTATGACAAGAACTGTCATCACTTGTTTGTATCTTATTGTGGGCTACACATTGACTTTATACAACAAATCTTGACCTTTCCCAAAGTAAAAATAGGGATATTTACAGATATATTTGTTAAAAATACACCAAAAGCACAATAGATATGTATATACAGAAATTGATTAATTTATTAGTTTTCGCCTTCTGAATTAAGGTGTTCTGTCACATCTTTTTCTACATATTTAAAGGGTACGATCAGCTTAATTGTGTCTGGGCTTAACGACTTTGATGCTTTTTTCTTTCTTCTGCGATGAACTGAAATACTGCTCAAAAAGGGGTCCGAGCTTAACAACAATCGGTGGTATATGTCGCGATTGCACTCTTCACGAGAAAACTTCCGTGCATAATTTTCTCGATACATCCGGAAGTGCTTGTTGCGCGCCTCTTGAGCCTCCTCTGACAGTTGTCCTATTGGTAATAATGAGTTTTCAATTATAGCAGCGCCATGGACTAGTATCTTGTGCATTGTGGGTGTCATCGGATGCCACGCGTAAAGCTTTATATATAATTTAGCGGTATCCAATGCATATTCATCATATTTAGCAGAATCAATTTCATAGCCACTAGATATGGCTTCCAGTATTATTTTAAGCCTGTAAATGAAATTATAATCAACACCTGTGATATCTGCAGCCAATTTTGGGTTTTCGAAAAATCGCCGGCTTGTATTGCCATCATTGGTGTTACCATAATTTGCTTTGGGCATGTCTATAAGTAAGCCTAACTCATCCCGAAATCTTTTTTGAATGGTTTCTTTTGTGGTTTTTTCCAACAGTTCTTCCTCAGCTGTTCTCTTTGCTCTATACTTTTTCACTGGCAATTTGTAAGCCAAATGCAAAATACTTTCGAATAATCTTATTCTAGCGTGCAGAACGGATAGTCCAAAGTCAAGGGAATCTAGGCTAACTTCATTCTTTTTGTCTAGATTGTTAAAGTCTTTCGATGTTGCTTTACACAAATAACATTGGCTAGTGGACCTGGTATCGGTGGCAGCATTGCAAACCTTACCATCAGTCATCGTCATCTTAAAAATATGCCGGAAAACAAATTTTTTTCCTTGCAGCTCTATTTGAGAAGCTACTAAGTTGTTTACTGAGGATTCAACAAAATTTATTTCTTCTTTCGTGACGTCTATACTTTCTTTGATAAACCTAAATCTTATCGGTCTACAGAATCTAGGAGATGACGGAGAAGGGTTTTGCCAAACAATTTTTCTGTTTTCGTTTCCGCAGGTGATTTGTAGTGGCACAAAAGAGCTAAGAAAAATGTTGGCATCCGAACCAGAAGTATCCTCAATTTTTTGTTTATATTTAGCTTGCTGGGAACCATCGCATCCCCACTTGCATATTATTGTAAGAGAATTTCTTTCGTCCTCGCTTAGAGTGAGGAGCACCTCCTCTAAATACATTGATAAGCGCACAATTGTCTTATCGATGAGGCTTTGCAAGTCAGTTTCTGCGTAAGAACTAGTTACCCGTATTTGCGTTTGGTAACATTCTTTTTTAGCTTCTAATAAGCGATCGTAACAGGGATAAAGATAAGGGTTTGTATTACGAATTATTTCATATTGCTCTCTTGTTAAGTCTGCTTCCACAAACATAGCTAAGGCTGCATGCGGTGTCAATATATTACCTCTCCCCGGGCTTGTTGATTCTTTGTATGCACTTTTGTATTTTGCTGCGCGTGATGGTGATTCTGCGATTTCTTTCAGAATTCGCGAGGCGTCCCTCTGCCCTTTTGCTATTAGAGTGGATTGCGCAGCATGTATAATAACTGTATCTTCTACCATGGAACGGACTTCTTCCGTTTTCCTACGTTTACTTCGCTCACTACACTTTTCGAATGATTTCAATGGACGGCCAGGGCGAAAATGTGACTTATTTGGAATTTCGATTGTTCCATTTAACCAAGCCTGGTTAGCTTTTAGAAAAGCGTCCTCCTTTCTTCTGGCTTTAGTCCACTTTTCCTTAAGCTGTGCTTTAAAATAAGAAAAGCTTTTCTTAAATGTTTGCACATATTCAGCTGTATATGCATGACAAGACAGCAGGTTATCTTCTACGAAATCTAATTTTTCCTCCAAAGATGTCAAATTCTGCCCTTGCATTTGATTGTAGAGATATTGACGAGTTACTTGTCTAGTGCCTGATGAGCTGGCAATACCTAAGATAAGCAAAATTGGCTTAGAAATCAAAACAAATGCAATAATTTTTATATTGACTTTCGACAAGCGTGTATAAAACCCTTTATATGACCCTCTATCTGCAAGTATCTGCAGCTCACTTTTATTCACGTGGCGAGCTAATTGCACCAGGTATCATGTTCAACACTAACTTTCACTTGGACGGACTTGGAAATATACCAAACCGGGTTTTCAAAACCAAAAAACACAAAAAAACAAAAATAAATTATGCCCTAAATGAAATAGGCACCACTTATCCATTTATAACTATTAAAATCACAAACACCATTAACAAATGATAATATTCACCTGAAATATCATAATCCATCACGATAACTCAGCTCGGTAACTTAAATCCGTAAATATTCACGTTAAAACATACGATTTTACAGCGGTTAAACAAAAACGATAACGTGCGTTTCAGAAATAGCTATGTTTTGATTAACTGACAGCTAATGCGAAGTATGGGATTGACCGTAGGAGGTTGCATTATTGTTCCTCGGTCTATTTTCAAGTTGTGGGAGTGCTTTTTTTTGTAGTTGTGACAACTTTCTGAAATCCAATTATGGCCGCCTAAATAGCTTAAATCTACCTATGTGCGTCGCGCCTTAATCTCGGGCCTATTTTTGGGAATTAATTACAAAGCAACCACTTGAGATAATGAAATCAGATTTTTTTTATTTAATTTGCACAAGTTTGCACTATTTAAAAATATATTTTTCAAATCGAATTCTTTGGCCCTGTGTCCTTGAACCGTCCTCGAGGTTGCCCTTGTAAAAATGTCCTAGGCGACTTTGTGGCACGCGATCGACCATTTTACTTATCTGAAATCAAAAAAAATTTTTTTTTATCATAAAGTGTAGCGTTGGCTATGTTTTCCCAGTGGCGATTTTAAATATTTTGAAATTTGTAAAAAATGCGTGATTTTAAAAAAAAAGTTTGAAAATTTCCTCTTTTTTTTACACTTTAGAGGCCCGCAAAATTAAACTAATCAAAAATTGAAAAAAGTGGTCTGGGAAAACATAGCGAGATGTTCACTGAATAACTGGAAAAAAGATGGAATGAATTCGACAAATATTTATAGTAGATGTGTGACCAGAAAGTTGAAAAAAGTCAACTTTCGGGAAAAGGCGTTTAAAGATAAAGAAACGCTCGAAAATGCCACGCGCATGCATGTATTCTCCCCGAAATGCTCATGAAGAAACATGTTTTTCATAAAACCCTCTTTATAGCATACTCTTAACATTAGTAGCTTTTAAAAAATCTAAAAAAAAAAACATCGATTTTTTCAAACCGTGACGGTAGAAGACCCCCTTAACACCCATAACAATGTCAGCCTTGAAATCCAACGTAGAATCTCTCTTGCCAACAAGTGCTACTTTGGACTAAGTAGGCAAATTAGTAGTAAAGTCCTCTCTCGATGAACAAAACTGACACTCTACAAGACTCTCATCATGCCCGTCCTAACGTATGGCGCAGAAGCGTGGACGATGACAACATCCGATGAAGCGACGCTTGGAGTGTTTGAGAGAAAGATTCTGCGCAAGATTTTTGGACCTTTGCACGTTGGCAACGGCGAATATCGCAGACGATGGAACGATGAGCTGTATGAGCTTTACGACGACATAGACATAGCGCAGCGAATAAAGATCCAGTGGCTACGTTGGCTGGGGCATGTCGTCCGAATGGATACAAACGCTCCGGCACTGAAAGTATTCGATGCGGTACCAGCTGGTGGTAGTAGAGGAAGAGGAAGGCTCCTCTGCGTTGGAAAGATCAGGTGGAGAAGGACTTGGCTTCACTTGGTGTATCCAATTGGCGCCGGTTAGCACGAGAAAGAAACGACTGGCGCGCTTTGTTAAGCTCGGTCAAAATCACGTAAGCGGTTATCTCGCCAATTAAGAAGAAGAAGAATAT
Source organism: Anastrepha fraterculus (assembly GCA_037575425.1). NCBI lineage: Eukaryota > Metazoa > Arthropoda > Insecta > Diptera > Tephritidae > Anastrepha > Anastrepha fraterculus. The sequence goes on along the minus strand of JAYXIM010031865.1, from coordinate 2,892 downwards.
TTGCGAAAATAGAACAATATGCAATACTAATTGTTCCACTCTGACTTAAATTTTAGTATTATGATATAATACAATTTACAAAAATGTCTATATGAATTGTATTTCTTTGCAACGATTCTAATCTTTAAATAATTTTTAAACACGGTTAAAAAAAATAAAATGTTATTTGCAAAAATCACAAAAATTTTAACAAATTTCAAGAATTTAAAACTTCTAAAAACTTGCGGACATTGTTATACTAGAATTGAGTTGGCTACAAAACTACATCCGCAGAAGTTGTCAAAAATTTGTGATAAAAAAAAAAAATTTCATTTTTTTTTTAATCAACGCGAATTTTAGCAACTTCAAATTAACACTTCTTAAATGGGTTACCAAACTGTACACCCAAAAGTTTTCTAAAAATTCTGATTAAAAAGTTGAACACTTTTGTAACAATTTTTTTTTTAATTTATTAAATTTTTTTGAATTTTGTACAAAGTTTAAAGCTCTAATTTACAAGGTTTTTGTGACATAATTAACTAAATTTTTATATAATAAGAAATTAACGAAAAATATTTGACATGAAAAATATTGGGAATATTGTAAAACGGTAAATTGACTTAATCATGTGAGCACAAGTGTATGTATGTAAATATGTAAATTGACCTGCTTTGCATAAAATTTCAGCTCTCAAAATAACAGCAATCAAAGGTAATAGTAATTACTACATCTCAACTTTTATTAAAAATGATTATCATTTGCGTGCGTTAGCATTAGCTGGAATTATTTAATGGCTAGAAAAAAATTTCCTATTATTATATTTAATGTAGATATGCGTGTTTCGCTTTTAAGTACAGCGATTAAGCAATAATATGGTAATTTATGAAGCACTAGAATATTTTTCTACACATATTTTTCGATAATCTTCAAAATGTAGTTTAATCTTTGAATTCGCTACACGAATGTATGTATGTGTGGAAAATGATAAGAAATATTCTTGCGCATGCGAGTATAAAATTGAAAAAAGAAAAAAAATATTATTGTACAATAAAACCACAGTAATTACAATATTGTGTAAACCTTACGTTGCTATTTTTGCTGAGTCATATGGAAATGTAATTTTTTTTCTAATATACATATGTATGTATGTATGTATGTGAATGAGACAAGTATTTCAGATTCCCCCTCCGGCCGCAGAATGTGAATAAAAAACAAAAAAAAATTAAGTTTTATTAAAGCAGAATGAGCTATTTCTTATACGGGAAAAACATTCATCTTGCCCAAGAAAAAAACAGAAATCTAATGCAGAATAAGACGCTAAAACGAATGGCGTACTCAGTTTTTTTACATCACCAGCCCGAAAGCTACCCACACGGTCTATTTAGTGACTATTTAGTATATTCTTCATGAATATTCAAATTCATTCGTTAGGATTTTTCAAATAGAAGTAATTTTTTCCAAAATTCGAATGTTCAAAAATATAGATAATTTAATGATTTTGAATGTTAATTTAATGTTTTTTTAATGTTAATTTAAAAACGCAAACAGGTTTTAAAACGAATTGCATTTCAACTAAAAAATTACCAGGTTGCCCAATAAGTTTTGCGGTTCGATAAGAGGGGGCATTGTTACTAGCCTAAATTTTTGTTTGGTGTGTTGGTACACTCTTCATATAAAGGTATGTGAAGTTTCATTTCAATCTGTGAATTCGTTCTTTGATTACAAGCTAGTAATCGGCCAAGAAGGTGTGAGCATGAGTTTTTTGGGATGTGAAAGGAATTTGGTTTCTGGATTACTTACAAAAACTGGTAAAACAATAACAATAGAACAAACAAATACTATTGTAACCAAGACCAACTGAATACCCAATTTGCAAAAGAAAAAAATTATTTTTCATCCGGACAATGCACTATGTCACAAGATCATTTTGACAATCGCTAAAATCCATGAATTAAAGTTCCAAATCTGTGGGCATCCACCGTATTCACCAGATTTGGCCCCTAGCTACTCCCACCTATTTCCAGACCTAAAAAAATCCATGCGCGGAAAGCGTTTTTTGCAGACTCTCACTTCAGGGATGGAATTCATAAATTGGAATCTTATTGGAATAAGTGTATTGATGCTCAGGAATACTATTCTGAATATGAAAGTGCATTTTAAACCATAAAATTGGGTTTTACTTATCGAACCGCAAAACTTATTGAACAACCTAGTAGGTTTAAATGTTAAATGTTACTTAAGTAAAGTCATGTTGCGTACAATCAGGTCTGATATACATACATAAGCCCGTTATAGTTCAAAATTTCCTGAGCATATTCGAAAATTTAGTACAATTTGCTTACAAACAATTGAACTCGCATCATTCCAGAGCTGACTATGAAGATTTCGCTCATATCGAAATCTTATTTCTTGTGAGGAAGCCATAGAATTAGTAAGAAAAATTTCCAAAAGTCAATTTGCCAAGAGTATTGTCACGACCAAAATGTATTCGTTTCAAAATTAATTCCATTTAACAGGTATATTCCTGCTATCACACCATTCCATACTTTGATTTTCCTTATGCATTTTTATCTTTTCTACCAACTCCTGCCTCAAAGCTCGTTGTAACTCTTATTGCGAATCTGATCGAATATCATAACAAAGGCAAGCTATATGTTATATGGACTATGAAATTGTATGCTAAAAATCTGCGTAAAAATTCTAATTAAAATCCGTGTAATTAGGATGAAGAGTTTGTGGAAATAATTTCTAATTTTGATATAGATTTTGAACATTGGATTTATATGGTTTTTGTTATTGTTGAACATCAAAATCAATAGTAAAAATTGTTGATTGGCTATCTATCGTTTTGTCGCGGGGTGAATATATAAAAATAAAAATTACAATTATATAAAATAAAAATTACAATTATAT
>JAYXIM010031863.1:0-21668 GCA_037575425.1 Anastrepha fraterculus | reverse complement strand
GAGTAGGTATGGTCCGAAGCACTCCATTGATTCCAATGAGGGCATACCTGCTTCTTAACTGATGTCATCCTTTCAAGCGAGTTCCACCAGACAAGGACTCCGTCCAGCAGAATTTGGGCGAAATGCCCAATCGTTTGCCGATAGCGCCCCTACAACCATACAAGGCAACTGTTGCCTGCTTAATTCTCTCCTCAATATTAGGCTTCCACGTTAACTCTCTGTCAAGAACAAGTTCCAGTTACTTAACTCTGTCAGAGTACATGAACGGGATGTCTGCTGTTGAGGGAAGAAATACTCTAGGTATTTTATATTTCCTCGTAAAGAGACGGAGAGGATTTATCGAAAACCCGCAATTTGCGGTCCATTTCACAACTAGTCGCAGATAATCCTGCATCAGTTCCATCAGAGCTTCTAAAACTTTTCCGCTGACAATAAGTGACACATCATCCGCAATCACCTTGCAGCCTCTCCTCTCCAGCTCCTACAGCAGGTCGTTAAGTACGTCAATCCACAGTAGTGGCGAGAGAACACCGCCTTGCGGAGAGCCTCTATTAACTTGCAGGCGGAGATAGGTGTCGCCCCATTCTGCCGCGACCGTTCTATCGCTAAGCATTTTATGTAGTAGCCTAGTAAGGCCGGTTCATACCCCTATTTTATCCAGAGACCTAGTGATTGCCTCCGGGAGTGCATTGTTAAAAACCTCCTCAATGTCAAGGACGGCGCCCATCGTGTGCTCTTTCTCAGAGAGGGACACCTCGATATCTTTAACAATAAAGTGCAAAGCTGACTCTACCGATCTGCCTTCACAATAGGCATTTGAGTGTAAAATAAACGCCCCGAGGAATTACACGCTTTAAGGGCAGGTCAAACAGCCTCTCAAAAGAACGATAAAAGGCTGATTAGTCTGAAATCCGTAGGGTATACCTACATGGGAGATTTTACCTGCCGTGGGTATCAACGTAACTCTCACAGCCTTTCAAGATATGGGTATGTAGCCAACGTCAAAATACCTCCGCAGATGCCATCGGTCCCAGGTCAAGGGTAGGTCAGCAGTAAATAAAGTGCATAGGATCGGTCACAGAACATTACCTTGAATCACGCCTAGAGACTAGTAACTTCATTGGTAGTTTTTACAAGAAATTGTCTACTCCATTGGTATGTTTAAGCACCTTCTAATAGCAGTGAAGTAGAATTTTATGGCCGGAACTGGATGGTATTGATCTAGACAACATTTATTTTCAACAAGACGGCGCTACGTGCCACACAAGCAACGAATCCATTGATCTATTACGGGAAAAGTTTCCGGACCGTGCTGTCTCTCGAAAAGGTGATCGCAATTGACCACCGAGATCTTGTGATTTAACACTTTGTGACTTTTTTCTTTGGAGGCACGTGAAAGCGAAGGTCTACGCCAACAGCCCAGGGTCGATTCAAGACCTCAAAGATGGAATTCGTGAGGCTATCGAGGATATAGGGCAGCCACTTTGCAATTCGGTTATGGAAATTTCATGAAAAGGATATTGTTCTGTAAGCGTGGTCGTGGTAAAATCACTGAGAGAAACGCTAAGAAAATAACTTTTCAATCCTCAATGAGCTTCGTGACAGCTGTCAGAAAATATCTTTTTTAGCAAATCTCTCAAATCACGGAAGGCACTGGCTTAACTCCACAGTAATCTTCCCTACCACTGGGTTCCAGATTTGCGTTCTGTTTCACGTCCAGTTTGATGGATTGATATCCCCTTGACTTTTATGTGTGTGATATAGTGGAAGCAGTCGCTAAAACCATCATAGAAGCAATGTCTGCAATAAGCTACGAGGCGTTCAGGCTTCCACATGTAGGTGCTTCAAGTCTCAACTGGAGCAGATTGTCACACCTAAGCTCCCTAGGTAATATGTTTCCCTTAAATAATTTTCCATTTTGAAATTTCTAAACTCATTGCAACAAAATCCATGCAAATAGAAATATTATATTATAATATTTTTAATTTAAGCTTATTTTTAAGTTCAACGCTCCCAATTTACTCGAACGTGCATGAATATTATTAAATATCACCACATGCATTTTTAATTTCATTTCTGTTTAACTAAAAAATTACAGCTTACAGCTTAATGCAGCTTGAAATTGGACTTAAATGAGTTAAAGAAATCATCTAAATAACAAAATACCGAAGCCATCAAGCCAATAATTCCAATTTGTTATATCGCATTAAAGCTATTTAAAAGTAAATTATAAGCACTTAGATTTATCTTAGATTAACCAAACACAATTTGTGCAGCTACTGCGAGTAGAGAGAAAAGTCAAATGCGGTCATTACAGTACTGCCTTACTGATAGTTGGAAGCTCGCAAAAATTAAAAAAATTTAAAGAACTAAAATATTGAAAACTGAAACGGGGAGAATTTCTTTGAAAAAACTTTCATAGAAAATAAATTTTCTAAAATTTGCTGAAAGTGTTTAGACATTAGTGATTGACTCGTACAAATGAAATTATAAAATTCATTGGAAGTCATGACAGATGGCGCTTCAAGCAGTAAGAAGGCGTTGTTCCTAAGCAATGACAAGTGGGCATTCCGACGACTAGTAGCGGCAGGCTAACATCCTTTGGTGGGACAATTTTTCTCCAGTAGTTGCGCATTGGAAGGCAATGGCATATTCAAAAGTGCATTTCCTATCCATTTGTAGAACAATGCCAAGACGATAAACACGAATCTGAGCAAAAGCTTGACAAGACACCTTCTTCTTGATTGGCGCGATAACTGCTTTTTTGGACGACGCTCCCATAACCAGGGAGTGGCCAGCACGATTTTTCTACATATGGTTCAAGCAGCTCACAGCTTCCGGGCTTCGCCCAAGTATCCTGTGTGTAGCTTCCGAAAACCTAATGTGAGAAGGAGAAGCAACTGAGGATAGTTGCCTGTGCACTGGGTTTGACACCGCCACGTAAAAATGCTTCCCCTATGCGGCTGAATATTCCGACTGTGGGACCAAAAATTCCCTACTTGCCTTCCCTGGCATTTTATGTCGTGGCGGGTGCAGCGCTCATAGAAGAAATTTTTGGTCGCATCGTCGAAAAATTCAGCCTCATTGAGGAAGGATTTTTATGTTGAAAACTCGCGCTTTGATGCGTCTTATTACGAAACGCAGTACTTGGTGACGGAGTCTCTGTCCTACTATAAATCCAACACCGAATTTTCGCTAAGAAAGGAAGAGAGACGCATTATCAGAAAGAAACAAACGAGAGACTGAAATAGGTGAGTGCGAGGAGCTTGAGATGCTGGCCAATAGGAACAACGCCAGAAAATTCTACCAGGAAGTTCGACGGCTTACAGAAGGTTTCAAGACCGGGGCGTTTTCCTGTAAGAACAAAGACGGCGAACTGGTGACTGACATCCAGAGCATACTTTAATAAAGGAGGGAACACTTTTCGAACTTGTTAAATAGTAACAGCTGCGCATGCCACAGATGATGTGAAGATCGCGATATTCCAATCTTTGACGACGGAATTGTCGTTCCTCTACCCGACCATGACGAGGTGAGAATAGCGATAATGCGGCTAAAGAACAACAAAACCGCGGAAGCCGACGGATTGCCGGCTGAGCTTTCGAACATGGCGGCGAGGAGCTGTTAAAGTGGATGCATACGCTTCTATGCAAAATATGGTCGGCTGAAAGCATGGCTGCCGATTGGAATTTAAGTGTGCTCTGCCCAATCTATAAGAAGGGCGATTCTGCAATCTTTGCCAATTACCACGGAATTAGTATTCTAAATATCGCCTATAATGTTCTAGTGAGCGTACTGAGTGATAGACTGAAGCCCACCATCAATCAACTAATTTTAAGTGTGGCTTTAGACCTGGCAAGTCCATTATCGACCAGATATTCACAATACGCCAAGTCTTGGAAAAGACCCATGAAAGGAGAATCGACACGCACCATCTTTTCGTCGACTTCAAAGCTGCATTTGACAGTACGAAAAGGAGTTATTTGTATGCCGCGATGTCTGAATTTGGTATCCCCGCAAAACTAATACGGCTATGCAAGATGACGTTGCTCAACACCAGCAGCGCCGTCAGAATTGGGAAGGACCTCTCCGAGCCGTTTGATACCAAACGAGGTTTCAGGACCCAAATTGGGAGACATCAGAATTCGTATGGTTCCTTCGGCAAAGTTTCTTATTTTGATTCCTAGAATACGATTTTCACAGAGCAATGAGCGATTTTTAAATCGACCCGCCCTAATATACACAGGTCCCCCTATTCTCCGTATTTGCCTCTCTCGTGTCCGCCAAACGACTATTTGTTAGTTAATTTAAAGAAATGGCTGGCGGGAAAAAGATTTTATTCAAACGAGGAGTTCATTGCAGAAACGAGTAGCTAATTTTCAATAAACTAGAACTGCGTGAGACGAAATGTATAAACCCAAAAGAAAACCAGATCAAAAAATAGAATAAGGTTTACCCCGAACAATTAAATAATTTTTAATTTTGCACGTACTTTTCCAACGGGCCTCGTAAATCAAGTTTTTGAACTGTTCAGCAATTTTATCTATCTAACCAAATCTACCAGCCTAGTCACCCTGATTCTTGAATACCGCTAATATAAATATGTATACGAGTATTTGTATTGTGTATTTATGTCGTGCGGTTGAAGAACTTCTATGAAACCTTAAATACAACCAACAACTGTATCTGAGCCAAATCAACCCAAATTGAAACGCATTAGCTCTGCAAACGCATAAATCCTTCACAGCAATCGAATCAACCGTAATTTAGTCATCCAATTCGGTAGCTTCTTAGAAATTCACAGACGCTGATCCCTTCACGCTTAATTTGCACAACCTGAATATAAGAAAGAAGCGACTGAGAAGTTAAAGGCACTAAGCGGAAATACGCTGACAAAGGCAAAATAATTTAGTCGTTTTTTATCACGGCTTTCCTTTAAATTAAAATGAGAATATAAATAAAATTAAAAATAAAAATCTAAATACAAAATAAAAATAATAATAAAAAATGTTTAAGCGCACGAAAAACTTCAAATGTGAAATGAAAACTGAAAAAGGCAAAAATGTCGCACCTTAGAGTCTTTCGCTTGGAGCAAAAGACTTTAGACGCGAACTTGCTGTATATTTTCTAAATATATATCGGGTGATTTTTAAGAGCTTGAGAACTTTAAATGATAATACAAAATAGAAATATAGTTGGAAAGAGTTTTTTTTATTATAATCTGATAGATAATTTCATGGCATATATTTTTTGATTCTTACCAGGTATATGCCTATGAAATGAGACTTTCGTCTGTCATCTGTCAACAATATTCAGTTCATTGTTTGTTACGTTTCATACAACAATGCATTTTTGTCGCTCTCAAAAATGTCGAACTTCGTGCCTTCAAACTACGACTTGCCGACAGCGTTGATTTTCTGTTATCAATTGAAGAAAAACGCTTCTCAAGCTCATGAAATGCTTATAAGTAGAAGCTTATGGTGGGCATGCTCTAAGTAGAGCACAGTGCTTCAGGTGGTTTGAAAAATTCCGAAGTAGTGATTTTAGCGTGGAGAACGAGGACCGTAGCCGGCCACCGAAAAAGTTTGAGGACGCCGAATTGCAAGCATTGTTGGATGAAGATGATGGTCAAACACAAAAAATGATGGCAGAGCAGTTGGGAGTAACCCAAAAAAATATTTATAAACGTTCGAAAGACATGGGCATGATTATAAAGGTCGAAAGATGTCGATCGGCTTCACAAAGTAATTTTTCTTGTTGACAATGCACCGCCACATCGAACAAGAGCGACCCGGGAATTGGTGGAGACGTACGCTTGGGAACCGCTGGTGCATGCGGCTTACTTACTAGACTTACTAGAGCAGCGCTTCAATTCTCACGAAGAAGCCGAAAAATGGCTCGATGATTGGCTTGCGGCCAAAGACGGCCAACTTTTCTGGCGCGGCATTCACAAATTGCCTGAAAGATGGGAAAAATGTGTCGCTAGCGATGACTATTATTTTGAAGAGTAAATTTGTAACCATTTTTTGTTAATAAACGTTTGGTATATGTCTCGATGGCGCTCGCCACTCACCGTAACGATAGGTTCCTCCTTATTTCAAAAGAAATAAAGGTCGAAGATGCTGCCAGTGATCCATAAAGCTCGCGACCAGATTTTTTTTTTATTTTATCAAAGTAAATTTTCAAAATTTGGAAGCGTCAAAGGATTCACAATAACTTGTCTAACCTTACTGAACAGAAATGTCTACACAGTTTACCATTTTCAGCTGTCAAACCATAGTCATCGCTTTCAATAGTTCTCATGCAGCTAAAAAAACACCCTATATGGTAATCTGCCGCCGCTTGCGCTGCTAGAACGTTGCTTTTCCATAACTTTGCGCGCCGGTCAAGCGAAAGTACTAACGCCATGTTTATATATATTCATATACACATTTTTTTATTTTTCTTTTCAGTTTTCTTCCCACCGTTTTACGCAAAGTATCCGCAGACAATGCAGCGTTTGCCTGTGATCGCTCATATGGAAAATTATGTCGGAGTGAGAAATATATTATGCAAATGCTCTCAGTACATAAGGAAATAAAAAACTAATTAGAAAATGCAAGTGAATGCAAAAAATCAAAGTAATTTAAAGGCAGTAAAAGCAGGCTGAAAAAAATTATTAAAATTCAATTTTTCATTAGTTTAATAACGAGATTTTATCACCTGCAATGGAAGCATCTCAACTTATTTCTATTCTAATTTTTTTGTGCCTTTTTTATCCCTCGTGCTTTTTTATAAAAAAAAAAAAATAATAATATTTCACTTAAGTCTGAAGCATTTAATTTTGAATTCCCTTTGCATTTAATCCACCTGTCGCGCAATTCACCGGATAAAAAGTCTCAAGTTGCAAAGCGTAAGCCCCCAGTGTGTCTGCCTGATAAACATCTTCGCTGTATAGCACACCAAAACAGACTGTCTGACCATAAAAATGGTTTATTTAGTTGTTTGTGTAGAGTTTTATTTATAAGCAGCAAAAAAGCGTAAATAATACTCATACATATATATCCACATCCATCCAACATTCGCTTCTAGTGTTGTACTTCCAGCATCACAGTTGGCACAATACTAAAATCTAGCAATTACCGGTGCGACACGTGCCGGCTACGAGTTAGATATCAACATGGCTCTTGGGATGAAATGGAATTGGAACTACCAACACAAAAAACCAGTTTTTTATGACAAAATGTTAGCACATTTATTTATACGTCCAGACTTCAATGGGCTACAGATGTTGTGCTTAAAAGGCTGGCGGCTGTTAGTTCGATTGAAATTTTGCAGACAGCAGTTTGCTGGTACGAAGTGCAGGTGTACGACTGGACAGTAAGGTTGGGAGTAGAATTTGCTTATGTTAACTCTATGTAAAGATGTGGGTACCTGTTATGTTATATGTATTTATTATTACTTTAACGCCTGTTAAGAGGTGGCTGTTAAGTGGTAGGCTGTTAAGTGGTAGGCTGTTAAGTGGTAGTCTGTTAAGTTACAGTACAGCCGTTAAATGCGAGACTGTTAGATCGGAGAATTTAAATGAAATGAGAAGGCACAAATGTTATTGTTAAATGTATTTAACATTTGTGTTAGTTTGTTTGGAAAAGTTTGCAGTTAAGAGATTTTAGAACAGCGACGGTATACCTCAAAGACTGAAACAAAGTTTATTTTTTTAAGTAATTCAAATACGTACTTCACTTTATTTTTGAAATTTTAATGTACATTTAACAGGAAGCAAAGGACAAGGCTTTGGGGACAGTTTCATAAAAATTCATTTTATATTTCATAAGTGATATATAACCAAACAATATATCCGCACGAAATCAATAATGAGACAAACACTTCTTAACTTGATAAAAGAAAAAATAAAAACAATAAATAAATATTTCTTAGCAGCCACTGTTAGAAATAACTTCAAACATTAATGAAATGAGCTTTTGAATATACGATACGTAACTTTAATTTTCTTTACTCTACATTCTTCCACAACTACAATACTTTTTTTAAATCAATCAACCGTTCAAATTTCCTTCCGCTTTGGTAAGCATTACTAGGTGAAATGAAATTGACATTTTAATAGGTCGAGCCAAGGAGCACCAACAGATTTGGTGGCTCCTAAAACCTCCAGACTAAAAAGCTCATTGTATTTAGAGCTCTGGAAAGAGGGTAGGTAGTCAAGGAGGGAAGGAGAAAAGTATCAGAGAAAGAGATAGGTAGTAGTTCCCAAAAACGTTCAATGGGGATACAAGATGGCCAATCCAAACGTTCGATTTTTCTCTCTAAGAGACCTCTAATGTTAACTGGGACTTAATGCCAAAAGCAGTTAACGACATAATAACTGCTAAATGCTTAATACGACGCTTTATTCGCTGATCAGCATTAGAACGATGGCCACGCTTTTCTTGTTTGAAGTAATCTTTGGGATTTTTAGGAATCTTCACGAAAGTAGTTGCACTCATTTCAGCAAACGTTTCCAATTTTCCTGATTTTTTACCTTCCTTACGCAAATGGGCAACTATTTTTGCCATGGATTCTGAAAGAGACCTTCCGCACGGCATTTTTGCTTTTATAACCGACGAAATGATATCAAAGTCTCCAATATTGCCTCAAGACAAATGAAAATTAACGTTTAACTGATTTTCACCAATTCTGCATTAACATAACGAAATTATAATTCTGCATTCTTGTTTCACTATTTATTACGCACGGCAAAAAACGTTTCGAGACTGAAAAACTGACTGCCCGCTAACTAGTGCTAGGAATGTCGATATCATCAGCGTGGGTGCGCAACAAGACACTTTTGTATTGTAGTTAAGTTTTAAGGGCCGGTGTTGATTTTAAATAAAACACAATTTTTTTAGGAAATTATTGTCATTTCCTTTTATTATGATAATATTGGTATGGCTCATTTGCGCATGGAACAAAATATTGGCCAAATGGGCGCTGCGGCCTCGGCGGCATACCTCCATCCGATGGTCATAATTTTCGATGACGCTGAGGCATAATTGAGGTTCTATGCCGTTTAGGTTAGGTTAGGTTAGGTTTGGCAGCCGCATCGCACATAGAGACAACGATGCCACTTAGACCACGAAATGGGTCCGTTGTGAAGCCGCGGGGGCTGAGCTACATTTCCCTCTCCATATTAAACCATCCTGAGCTTTTGACAAAGCGTAAAAGGTTGTTGATACCTAAAATGTATAGATTATCTATATTCGTTAAGAAGTAGGATTTTAAAAATCGGTTCCTGCTTCTGGCTAGAGCTGGGCATGTGCAAAAAAGGTGTTGAATTGTTTCCAACTCCTCCTCATTTCTGCAGCTACGACAGAAATCATGCGTGTAAACGCCTAATCTCCTTGCGTGATTTCCTATGAGACAATGTCCTGTGAGGGCCCCTACTAAGGTCCTGATTTGAAGTCTATTCAGTTTTGTAATGCTCTTGGACAGACGTAAATTTAACCTTGGCCATGTTTGCCTAGCAATTTCACAGGTGTTAGCGCTAATCCATCTTTGATTTGCAGAATTGATTAGTGCGTCCTTAATGAGAAGCTTACAAGTTGCGAGAGGTATCTCCATAAAATTACTTATGTCTGGCAAACAGGTACCTTCTCTTGCAAGTTGGTCGGCCCTACAGTTCCCTGGTATATCTCTGTGGCCTGGAACCCAGCACAAGATTATACGATATTGTTTGGCCATCTCATTTAGAGATTGGCGACAACGTAGGACACTCCTTGATGTTGTTTGGAATGCATCCAGGGCTCGTAGGGCAGCTTGGCTGTCTGATAGAATGCAGATATCCGTTGATGATATTCTGTTTATCTTTAGCCATTTTAGGGCTTCATGAATAGCGTTTATTTCCGCTTGAAAAACACTACAGTGATCCGGTAGTTTAAAGGATTCACTAATAGAAAGCTCTTCGCAAAATAACCCTGATCCTACACCGGTATCCATTTTAGACCCGTCCGTGTAGATCTTAACGGGTGTGTTGGGTGTTGGATCTTCTTCCAACCATTCCAGTCTAGAAGGGATTTTCATTAGGAAATTCCTTTCGAAGCAGAGAATGGGAGGATGATAATCGCAGTCACTGGGTATATCCGTGTAGGAGTCTAAGATGGTCGAATGTCCCTGTGTGACACTCTTCCATTGTGAGCTCGCTTTGAGCCTTACAGCGGAGCAGGCCGCTAAGTATTTGCAGAAGAGATCTAGGGGTGGCAGATGTAGTATGATATCCAAGGCCATGGATGGCGTGGTTTTCATGACGCCACATATTGCTAATTCCGCTGATCTCTGCACCTTATTCAATAAATTAGAATAGGTTTTTTTCTGCATAGCACACCACCAGACAACATTTCCATATAGAAGAATGGGTCTGACGACAGCAGTGTAAAGCCAATGAGCAACCTTAGGTTTAATTCCCCAGGTCTTACCTAAAGCTCTCTATGCCGTTAATGTGCCGAATTATCTCATCCTTTAGCTTTTGAATTGTTGTTGGCTTATCGACGTACACCTTTTCTGTCAAATAACCCCAAAGGAAGAAGTCCAACGGTGTCAAATCACATGATCTTGGCGGCCAATAGACATCGCCGCGACGCGAGATTATTCTGCCTTCAAATTTTTTGCGCAAAAGAGCCATTGTCTCGCTGAGTGATAAGTGACAGCTTCCTGTTGAAACCCCATATCGTCCACATCCATATCTTCCAATTCGGGCCATAAAAAGTTTGTTATCATCTCACGATAGCGAACACTATTCACAGTAACTGCCTGACCGGCATCATTTTGGAAAAAATACGGCCTAATGATGCCGCCGGCCCATAAACCGACCCAAACAGTCACCCTTTCCAATGCGATGCGCGAATAATTTTCTCCATCATCAAATTGAAAGAAATCGCCTTATCTGAAACTCCGCTTCATTTCAAATGGCTCAGAAAGAACTTTACCAGTCCTCACTGCCCTGGTGATGTTTGCGGGATGTGCTTTGCGGGCATGTCGACATACACATGATCCCTTATCTTGCTGTCGAATGCAGCTTTGTATTCCTCGAAAAGGTGGTAGGTGTCCATCTACTTCTCCTGGGTCTCCTCCAGGATTTGACTTAATGTGCAAATCTGGTCGATGGTCCTGATGGCACAATAAAGGAATATGACCGGCGTACAACAACCACTCATCTACGATTAAAGATATTCAACATACAGGATTCAAACGGAAGGTCAGACTATATAATTCCACGAGATAAATAAGGCAAAAAATCTATAGTCATTATAGAGCAAAATGGATGACAGAAAGCTATGGCAATTAGCATCTCTTATGGATCCTTGCCTTAACTCGGGATGTGTCCAACAATGTAGATCCAAAATGAGTGAACTCTGTGGAAATAGGCAGGTGACTTTTCGCTGTATACCAGGACACAAAGGAATAGAGGGAAATGAGAGAGCCGAAGAGCTCTCTATGGCAGGTTTTCGCTTGTCGAGATTGAGCACGTCAGAAATGTTCCCATCACTGTCCTTTCGAAAAACGGAACTAAATGAGAAACTAGCTCTGGAAACGCAGTCGAAACGTCGTACAAAACTACCAAAATTATGCTAAGAACTTGGAAAACCACAATACCAAAAATGCAAACTCTATTTTATCATTGCAAAATATTGGTTGGAGTACTGACGGGACACTGTCTCATCCCACAACACGCAGTCAAAATGGGATCAGTTCAGAGCGATGCGTGTAACACAGCGAAAGTAATGGAGAGAATACTAGGTGAATTTTGGAGTACCTACTTTGCCACTATCCTGCTCTTTGTAAGATCAACATATGTTTCATCTTTGAAGGACGTTCCTGACAAAAGGCTGAACAGCATATTAAAATTAGCGAAGACGTGGGTAATGAATCACATAAAACGTTAGCTTCGACTCCAGATACCTAGCACTGGCAATACAATGAACCCTAAGGGTCTAAACGAGATCTTTTCACATCTCAGCCAGCTCTATCTAACCTTCTGGAGTGTGAGGGACCCACTTTAAGGTGGGAGTCCATAGCGAGTAGGGCGGTGTCATCTGCAAAAGTTCCGACCAAAGTTTCCTCTGTGCTTAGTAGATCTTGTGAGTAAAACAAGTAAAGTATTGGGTGCATTTTAGTGCCTTGGGGTACGCCAGCTAATCTTTCAATGCTAGTCTTTGGGGTAGTATCAAGTCCTACCTACCTGCAAGTATGATAATTAATGGCCAGAGTGAGTTTTATTTTGGCGAGTACGCCGTCATGCCAAACCCGATCCAAGGTTTGAGATATGTCGAGCAATGCGGGCGTGCAATACCTCTTCTGCTCAAAAGCTTTGTGCATACTATTTACGACTCTGTGTACTTGTTCGATGGTACGGGGTTTTTTCTGAAGACGAATTGGTGATTAGGGACTAGTTTTCGGTCTCCAAGTATGGGTATCATTCTTTTGAGAAAAGTGGTTTCCATAACTTTAGAGACAAGTGAAGAAGAATTTGACTCACCTGGATTTTTAATAATAACCGTCTAAATGGGATATCTTGCACTGATTATCGTTTATGTCTATCGATAAATAATTTCCTGTTTGATTTATGGAATACATCAGCACCTGAGAAATTTTATTGGTATAGAATCCGCGAACTTGCAGAAAAATGGGCAAAATATTGTTCTAATACAACAGCCGCCGAGCATCAGAAAAAAATAAAGAGAAAGCACTTTGCGCCTGTGCTCTTGTTGCGCTGTTTTATTTAAGTAGCAAATTGTGGGCAACAATAAAAGAGTAAAGCATGTGGATTTTTCTCATCTCACCGACTTTCCTTTCCACTTCGCTGTGGAGAAAGGCGGAACGTATTTGCTTTACGACAATCAATAAATGATAGAAGGAGGCGCTTACATATACACACGTAAGTTCCCCTTTTGGTGAAAGAACTAGTAAATTAACGAACGAGTAGTGAGTTCTAATGCCCAAACTGTTTTGAGTGTCTTGTTAGCCTCACTGTGCGGTTATTTGAATTCGTTACGATTATGCTGATTTTTAACAGACCATTTAAAATACCGTTGTGTTTCAGGTAGTTCGATTTTTTTTTCAACTTCGCTTGTTTGTGCAAAACCCAATTTTCCTAATTAATTATACTCTAAGTGCCTTAGCACCAGCTTAGAATGTATTTGGTAGCAGTTTGGCGAATGCAACTCGGTTTTTTTTTTCGATTTTTTGTTTTATTACTTCTTGCAATCACCTACTTATACGGCCACTAAAGTAGTTTGCATTTCTTTTTACGATCTGCACGTGCACTTTTGTGGCATCGAGTGTGGTAAGTAAGGGGATCTTTGCTATTGCATTGGAATTTTTTCTTAGTTAATTAGAATAGA
The DNA here is from genome assembly GCA_037575425.1 of Anastrepha fraterculus. Lineage (NCBI taxonomy): Eukaryota > Metazoa > Arthropoda > Insecta > Diptera > Tephritidae > Anastrepha > Anastrepha fraterculus. The sequence continues at coordinate 8,295 of JAYXIM010031863.1, read as the reverse complement.
ATACAGTCTGATGTGGTGTGCAGCAATTCTAATCCGCAACTATTTGAGAAATTTATTGCTTCTAAGCGGTACTTTGATGCCGCGCTTGCGGTTTGCACTGACGGAAATTGGCAGAAATGCCAGCACAGTAGAGATGGGAAGAAAGTACTTGCATGCATATGTGGTGGTGTGTGTAAATTGCTGAGTATCAACTGGTATCTGGGGTAGAAATTGAATGCACAATGAGTATGTCGATGCATTAGTCTATTGCTGATTGGCAGAGGGAATCTTGGAATGTTTCATCCTACGCGTGGGTATTTCTACTTTAATCATACATAACTGTTGTTTGTAACTGGAATCGCGTAGCGAAATGTAAATAAAGACTTAGATAGATATTCTTGATTTGTAGAAAAAAGTTATAAATTAAAATTAGTTATTTCGCAATTCACAGCTTACGGAGCTTCTTAATTCCAAAGCAGTATCATTGAGTAGAGACAAACGACTTTTAACTTAAATGTGTGCACTTACGAGGATGTTCAATGAGTTTGCGGTTCGATAAGAGAGGACGTTGATATTAGCCTAGATTTTTTCTTAGTTATAACTTTACAATAGCCTTATGGAATGCAAACGGACTAAGCCAGCATATACTGGAAACTCAAAACTTCATCAGACAAAACAGCATTGACATACTAATGGTATCGGAAACACATTTTAGTGATAAATCCTTTGTAAGAATTCCAGGATATAAAATTTTTTGTACCAATCATCCTGAAAATAAAGCACACGGAGGCACAGGTATTATATTAAGACAAAATATTATATGTAACGAAATGGGGGAACTCAAAATGGACCATCTACAAGCAACGACAATTCAAATTAATGACACTCATGGCTTATTGACTATTTCAGCTGCATACTGTCCACCAAAATTTAATAACAAAATAAAGCATTATGTTGACTACCTAAAGACACTTGGAAACAAACTCATAGCCGGAAGTGATTTCAACGCAAAGAACATGACATGGGGATCAAGACTGGCCAATATTAAAGGAAAAGCTCTACTTGACGCCAGCAGAGAATTAAACTGTGACTTTATAAGCACAGGTGAACCTACTTACTGGCCCACTTGTGTTAGCAAGATACCCGACTTGCTGGACTTCTTCAGAACAAAATCTATAAATTTAAAAATGCTGACAATTACATCCTGTCTTGAACTTTCGCCTGACTATTCACCAATAATCCTGACAATTCAAAAACGCCTACAACTAACACTTAGTCGGATACCCCATAACCATCGAACAGACTGGGAGGCTTTTATGGAAATAATGGAACAAACCCTGGACAGGAAATATCATTTAAAACTACCCACTATATTGAAACTGCTATAGATTTTTTTAATAACACGACTATTATGTCACTAAGCCGATCCCCACCAATTCTTCAACCTCAAACTACAAAATATAACATTCCTGACGCAATAAAAAAGAAACTAAAACAAAAGAGAAAAGCAAGAAAGAAATGGCAGACTACAAGATTTCCGGATGACAAAAACCAGCTTAACAAATTAAGTAAAGAAATTAAAGAACTATTGAAACATGAAAATGACAAAAAACTTAACAATTACCTTGAAAATATTGACGGAACAAATCTACAAACTATTCATTGTGGAAGGCGATAAAAACGATGGTCGAAGATACAATACACCTCCCACCAATAAGAACCACAAATGGACAATGGGCACGAACATCATCAGAAAAAGCGACTATTTTAGCTCAACATTTTAAAAATATATTTCAAAACGAAAATAATACCGACTTCGATTTGTCTCATACAACGTGCAATAAAGACGAGCAAATCATCAAAAACACCTCACTAAGAGAGATAAAAAAATTAATTTCGATTTTAAAAAACAACAAATCCCCTGGATATGACCTCATCTCGGGGAAAATTGTAAAGCTTATACCCTACAGAGCAATAATTTACCTTAGGAGCGTTTCAACGCTGCTATAAAACTCAAATACTTCCCAAAGACATGGAAAATTGCCAAAATCATTGCTATCCCAAAGCCCAATAAAGACGCCATGTTTGCATCGTCGTACCGACGAATAAGTCTGCTGCCGACAATATCAAAAATATTTGAGAAGCTACTCTTTGATCGCATAGAGCCCATTATAACAAAAATAAATTTAATTCCCCAACATCAGTTCGGATTTCGGCGAAAATATTCGACAATCCAGTAAGTGCACAGAGTCACTCACAAAATTAATAAAGACTTCAACAATAAACAAGTATGCGTGGCGGCATATCTCGACATAGCTAAAGCCTTTGACAAAGTATGGCACCCTGGATTACTGCACAAACTCCAATCTTGGTTGCCATATGACTACTTTCTAATGCTAAAAAGTTACATCCAAGATAGAAATATAACGACGCATGTTCATACATTCAACCTATGAACGCAGGAATTCCCCAAGGCAATGTATTATCTTATCTACACCGGACATTTACCGGAACCGTCTTTAGGAAATAGCATGATTGCAACGTTCGCAGATGACACTGTACTAATGGCATCTCATAGAGACCCGAAAATAGCACAAAAAAATTTACAAAACGACCTCAACAAAACACTGGACTGGTTCAAAAAATGGAATATAGAAATTAATGGCGACAAAACAATTCAAGTCAATTACTCGAACAGAAAGGTAACCCCAGACTCATTAAAGATTGGAAACTCTGACGCGCAAACTGACACGAAAGCTAAATACTTAGGTTTTACAATTGACTCAAAATTAAACTGGAAGAACCATATAATAAAAAAAAGAAAATATATAGAAATAAAAAACCATTTTCGACAACTATACTGGCTGCTAGGACCTCAGTCAAAGCTCTCGCTGCAACACAAAACTTTAATTTACAAAACGACAATTGCACCAATTTGGAAGTATGGTATAGAAGTTTGGGGCACAGCTTCTAAATCCAATTTGACAATACTGCAACGTGCCCAGTCGACGATACTTAGGACAATAACAAATGCACCGTGGTATATACCAAATGCTGACATTCACCGCGACTTGAACATCGACACAGTTGACGAAGCCATACAAACTGCGAGCAGAAGGCACATAAGCAGACTTCTGACGCACACAAATCCGACGATGAGGAAGCTTCCTGCTGAAGAAAAATTCAAAAAGAAGAGACTTAAACGAGAAACACCAACTGATCTTTTGTAATATAATAATAGGAATTATATTTATGTACTTATCTAAATAATCATAAAAAATATTTTACAAATGAATTATATATTCCTAAATGATCCTGAAGAGCAATGGCCTTACAGTATCATTTATATATCCAAATATCTTTAAAAAAAATTACTTATTGTTACTATAGACAGGTGTAATATTTTTTTGAAGCAATAAAAAAAAAAACAAAAAAAAAAAAAAGTTATGCTGGTACACTTTTCATATGAACGTATGGGAAGTTTCATTTCAAACTGTCGAGTCATTCTTTTACAAACCATCTACTATCGACGTGTCACAGTATTTTCTACAATGGAAAAAATCAAGTATTGCGCAGTGATTGACCCTTTATTTTTGGAATGTTTAAAAGCAGCTCAAATGTATGAACGAAATATGAAAGTTTCTAAAGACTTTCCGCCATCAATTAGTATAGTAGAAAAATGGGTAGCTGAATTTAAATATGGTCGTACAAGCCTTGAAGGTCGTGGTCGTACAAGCCACGATCCACGTCAAGATCATCCAAAAACAGCTACAACACCAGAAATTGTATAAAAAAATCAGGAAATCATAATGGAAAATCGTCGAGTGGCTGCAAGAGATATAGTAAAAGCCCTAGACATCTCAGTGGGCAGTATAAGCAATATTTTGAAAGCTGTGTGCACAATGGGTGCCACATTCGCTAACAATGGAACAAAAACTCATTCGAATGCGACTTTCTCAGCAAGATTTTAAGCATTCTCGAAAGAATAAAGTGGATTTTTTGCGTCGATTCATCACTATGAATGAGACCTGGGTCTACCGCTATGATCTTAAATCCAAACTAGAGGCTAAAGAGTGGTGTGAACCTGGTTCTTCGGCTCCAAAATGAGTTCGTATTCAGAAATCGGCCAAGAAGTTGTTTGGGTTACGAAAGGAATTTTATATTTTGTTTATAAATTACTTGCAAACTGGTAAAACAATAAATTTTGAATACAATTGTAACCTTTTAGACCAGTTGAAGAAAAAAATTTGTGAGACCAACCCAGTTTGCAAGAGACAAAAAAAAATGATTTTTCATCAGGACAATTCACCGTGTCACAAGAGCATTTTGCCAATGTCTAAAATCCATGAATTAAAGTTCGAATTGTTGGAGCATCCATCATATTCCCCAGATTTGGGCCCATTGGCAACTTCCAGCTGTTTCCAGACCTACAAAAGTTCATGTGTAGAAAGCGTTTTTCAGCAAATGATGAGGACATAAAAGCTGTGGAAGCGTACTTTGCAGCCCTTACAGATTCTCACGGCAGGAAGGGAATTCATAAATTATAATCACGTTGGAACCAAGGTATTATTTATATATAAATTATAGCGTTAATGAAACAAGTTAAAGGTTTGTACACTAGTAAGATATTAAACATAAAAACATAACCAAAACAAAATTTTGGATAATGGGCTTAACTCCACTTTGAAACAGCAATAACTAAATGATTATGTAAGCCAACGTAACTATGTTTTGTTGTACTAATTGACGAAAAACCATACTTACTCTACAAGGTGGCGCAAAATTAAGAGGTACCGGTGGTCTAGCGCTCGAAAATGTAAGGTATTTTCAGGAATTTTTTTTACAATAAATAAATTAAAAACGATATTTAATTTTTTTAGGCTTTTCATTTAACTTCTTTTACATACAAAAATGAAAAAAAAAACTTTTTTGATTTCAATAATTTTAAAAATAGCGCTGAAGTTGACCCTCACGAAAAGTTGCACCTGGACGATGTTGTTCATTTTGGCTCTTCTATTTATCTGAAACACAAAATCCAAACAAATTATTAATCAGTATTAGAATAAAAAAAAAAATATTTCACAAAATGGCGCGGGTTTGAATTAGACACTCTAAAAATTGGGTTTTTTTTCAGACTTTTAATCAAAAAAATACGAAATAATTTAAATAATAATACCCTATGATCAGAAAGTACCGAGAATGTTTAAATAAAACAAAACAGAGTTAAATTTCAGGGAAATTTATTTTATCTTCTTCAAAGTATGACCCGTCTGAAGCAACACACATTTGCCAACGTTTAACCCATTCCTCCATGTACCACTGGTAGGCCGACGAAGGGATGGCCTTCAGCTCCTTCGTCGCATTCTCTTTGATCGCCTCTATCGGCTCTATTGGGAAAGAAAAAGAAGTCGCACGTGGCCATATCAGGTGATATGGTATTTACTTGGTGTTTGGTCAAATAATCCAGCACAATTTATACTTTCGAAATATTAAAAACAAAAAAATCGATTTCTTAAAAATTCTAAACCACCGGGACCTCTTAAGTTCATTGGAACCTCATTTTACTTTTAAAGGTATTTATATCCTATATGTGAACTATATTTTTCTGCTCCCATTTCGTTTGCTTGCAAAAATGTGGCGAAACCAATATTTGATTGCCTGACAAGTTGACGCGCATTGTGAGCGTCAAATAAGGAATATGTAGCTACGCAGCGCACACACATACACACATGGGCTCACGTAAATTTAAAATCATATAACAGGCACTGATATGCTTGCACCAAAAACGGCAAATGCATCCGCGTAGGCTTGAATGAAATCGCCACACATGCAAGCATGTAACCTCGAGACTGATTTTTTGTTCTTGTTATTGTTGTTATGGGTTTTTGCTTTCACATGAATGCAATGTTTGTTGTTTTATAGTTTATCAAATGTAATTGCGTGTCTATCAGCAACAACACGCAATATGATACCGAGCATTGTGCAGCACCTCACACAACAACCGCCACAAAAGCGAACAAAAAGCAACCGACAAACTGGTTGTTGCTGCTGCTGTCAGCTCCATATCTGCACCAAATGCAAAACGAGTGCGGCTGCCTTTGCCACCCTTCTACAGTCCGCTTCCATTTCTTCTTGCACAGAACTTGCACTCAACATAAGAATTGCATTCTGCTTTGAGAAAAGCAAGCAAACTCAACCTACGCAATTGGCTGGGTGCTGAATTGCATGCTGCACGTTATGCGCTATCACACACACACACACACTTACACATGCTATTTTGTTCATTTGTGTTGGCTCTGAGTTCTGGGAATTAATTTGATTTCCAACCTCTTACATATTTAACCACTTAAATGCAGGTTAAATGTTTCATTTCCAAAGCTGTAATGAATGCAGTTAATCAATTCAGATTGAAAATTAACTCAAAAATTCAAAGGTACACTCGCGTGAACCTGAATAACCGTACCGTAAGTGCGTATAATTTAAAACTATGAATATGTAACGGCTGTGGTGATCAATGACTATGGGTCGAGAGCAAAATTGCAATAAAAAATGGCAATAAAAAACAGCCACCGCAAAAATACAGCACTGCGTCTGCTCTCGGAATGCACCTTGAATATCTGAAAGCGTAGTGCGTAGCAAACTTTGTCACCTCTTACAATTCGCAATTAAGTTAGTGAAGTGGATATTAATAATGTAATCCAAGGTCATACAGAATGGCAGATAGAGTAGGAATTCATTGGCCGGAAATTCTCGCTTCCCAAAGGATGAGGTTGCATATTAGGCCGCGGCCGATTCCCGAAAAGCTAGCCAAAACTCAAAAAATTAAGTAATTGATTCAAAATTTCTTACTCGGGGGTTGTCGGGGTCGCTGATTACGAATTTGATCTTAAAAGTTTGAAAATCCACCCCCTTCCACCCCTATTGGCCACCCCCTCACGTGAAATAGCGTATATTCTAGAATATAATCAAGATGCATGTAAATTTATATGTTTTCGGGATCGCAAGGTAGCAAGTGGTAGCAGCTGAATCTTGTTTTATTCAGTAACCATTACTTTTTTGAGTAACCTTTAATAGGTTTCAAAGCAGCATATGACGGCGTTGTATTACTATACAGTTTGTAAACACAAATTTTATAAAAAAAATTGCAAAAAATTTATCTACGTATTGCTGCAGCTAAAAATTTTGTGTCGAGGTATTGATATGTACTAAAGATTTCTCGTATTTTACTAACCTTCCGAAGATGATTCCATTTGGTTTTGTTCAATTTACTCCATTACAAAATCTTTCAAATGTGTACAACTTTCACTATTCATCGACAGTAATACGATGCTCAAACGAAGGTCACGTTGCGACTGAAAATACAGAGGATACTTAGGGTACAGGACGTTGCTATGAACGGTTTTCACTACTCAAGGCATTACTGTAGCCAACCCAAAGACAAAAAAACTCTATCTAGAAACCTTTTTTGTCGACTTTTGGCCAGCTTTTTGGGAATCGCCCGCACTGTGGGCCGGGTCGATTTGTGGGGAGGCAAAAAAATCGCCCATTGCTCTGTGAAAATCATATTCTAGGGATCAAAATAAGAAACTTTGCCGAAGGAATCATACCTCTAAAACGAATTCTGATGTCCCCCAATTTGGGTCGATCTTTTTTAATTTCTTTTCTCATGTAAAGCCCAAAAATGGTGATATTTTGAAATGATTGTATGGGGAACCACCAGGGGAGTTCCAGGGGGTGTGCCACTGGCATGGGTGGATCGGCCGTCCAAAGTTAGTGGGGGTCGGTCATACATTTGGGCTCGATTGGAGCACTCTAAATGGGTCAAAGTGGGATTTTTCGTTCGACCCAAATTGGGGGGCATCTATTGCGATCCTCTAGACAATTAGATACTACGACAGGATTTCTGAGAATTGTGTTAGCAATTCTGAAATTTTTTGTTATCAGTTCAGCGAAATTCTTCGAAACTTTTGCGTGAGTGCCATTGTAGGCACGCAAAGCGCAGCTACATGAATGTTAATATAGCAGAAAGTATGGCGCCGAAATTCTTTAGTAGGCATAAGAACGAGCTTCTTCTTTAATTTGTAGTGTGTATTTGATGTTCTACAAATGGAGGGACCTATAATTGTATGTCATTTCCGAACGGCAGATAGTTTTTATGAGAAGCTTTTCCAAGGCAGAAATACATAGGAAAATTTAGCATAACATTTGACTCACGGATGGAACCGTCAGCAACGGCCAGTGTCCGTTTCCACGACAGTCGGTTCTACGTTACCGAAACGACCCGGCTTTATATCCGGCCAAGGACTGTCCCTCCAG
>JAYXIM010031861.1:0-80041 GCA_037575425.1 Anastrepha fraterculus | reverse complement strand
CTGCATCGAGTGGTCTTGGGATAAATCCCAACAAAACAGAGCTAATCATGTTCACCAGAAAATACAGGATACCTGTTCTAAACCCCCCTACCCTTGAGGGAATCACACTATCAATTAGAGAAGGCGAGCTACCTAGGACTAGTATTAGATAGGAAGCTCTCATGGAAACATACGATTCATGATATAGTAAAAAAAAAAGCAGCCACGGCACTCTATATATGCAAAAAAATTGTGGGAGCAAAATGAGGCCTAACCCAAAAAATAGTACTCTGGCTATTTACAGCAGTGGTACGGCCTATCATGACATACGGTTTCTTAGTCTGGTGGCCAACACTCGAGAAAAGAACAACAGTAAAATGCCTAGAAAGTATTCAAAGGGGTGCTAGTCTCTGCATAAGCGGAGCACTAAAGACTATGCACAGCAGCGATGAATGTCATGCTGCACCTATTACCGATTGAGGCCTACAGCAAATAGCTGGCGGCGAAATCGGCACTTAGGTTAAGAGAATCTTCCAACTTAGCCACTAACAGAAGAGGTCACGCAAGGATACTAGACGAATACCCCTTCCTACGTCAAACGAACGACAGACTTCTGTAGCTCAGTAGAGTTGCATTTAAACACATCCTTTACCACAACTTTCCCAACGAGAGAAGATTGGGACAATGGGGTAATGGACAATAAAAGCGGAATCAGCATCTATACTGATGGCTCCAAGCTAAATGATCAAGTAGGCGGAGGCCTTCATTTTGAAGGAATGAATGCCAACGTCTCATTCCGGTTACCGGATCACCGCAGTGTATTTCAAGCTGAAATATTGGCTATCAGAGAAGGCCTGCTAAATAAAAGTGTCCTCCCAACAAGAGATATAAATAATAGGTTGTCAAAAAAGTCTAGCGGTATTTTTATTGAATTTTCAATTGTTCATGAAATTGGTTATAATAATGTGATTTAAGTCAAATATGCGCCGTTTTGTTCGATGACGAGTTCCCAACGAGATGCCAACTTCATAATGCCCCTCTTATAGAAGCTCGCTTCCCTATTGTCAAAAAACTCGGAGAGCCAATTTTCACAGGACTCTCTTGTGGACAACTTCCGACTACCAAGCTCGTTCGCCATGGACAAAATAGGTGGTAATCACTTGGTGCGAGATCCGGACTATACGGTGGATGCAAAAGAACCTCCCATCCGAGCTCCCGGAGCTTCTGGCGCGTCACCAAAGATGTGTGTGGCCTGGCGTTGTCCTGATGGAAGACAATTCGACCTCTGTTGACCGTGGCGCATCTTCGATCACCTCTCACCAGAACGAAAACGTTGAAACCATCGTTGTGCGGTGGAAATGGAAACTGTATCGGGTCCATAAACTGCACAAATTTCATTGGCAGCATGAGATGCATTTTTGCCTTTATCGTAGCAGTACTGTAAAATATGCCGTATTTTCTCTTTATTTTGCTCCATGTTTGCGACGCTATAACTCACGAACGACTAAAAGCAAACAACAATTAATCAAACACGTGTTAGCACGTGAAAAGAGCTTTCCAAAAAGCTCTAGCGTGAACCGATGCGACGAATACAACTAGAGCTACGCGCTTGCAAAGACAAGATTGCGGAAATACCGCAAGACTTTTTTGACAACCTTATATAAATTCAGATAGTCAATCGGCCCTGACAGCTTTAAAATCGCCTAATATTAACTCGAAGACAGTAAAAGAATGTATCGACGTTTGGACAGAACTATCACAGTATTTTGTAATAAACCTGCTCTGGCTGCCGGGTCATAGAGACATAGAAGGCAACTGCAAAGCAGATGAACTGGCGAGATTGGGTACCACATTACCGATCCAACCTTTAGCAACTTGTAAGGTGCTTAGAGATAAACACACTATCAGTGCCGCCAACAGGCTATGGTCTCAGTCCCTAACCTGTGTAACTAGCAGAATGAGGTGGCCGGAATGGAACATGGGTTGCACAAACCGACTGTTGAAACTAAGCAGGAAAAGCATGAGAAATCTTTTCGGGCGTCGAAGAAGAAGAGACTTTAGAACACTTGCTATGCGGGTACTTGGCTCTGGGTAGAAGAAGGTTTAATATTTTAGGAAAAAGTTCCCTGAATAACTTGGCAGAAGTAGCCAATATAAAAATAACAAGTCTTGTTAGATATATTAAAGCCACAGGTAGGTTCGATGAGGTCAATGTAGAATGAGGAGCGGGGACAGCCCCGGTGGTATAACAATGGGCCTACAGCAGGTCTAGGTGTGTCAACCGACAACCACCATACCTACCTAGCACCGAACTAATGGCCACCTAACTCTTCAGATCTTAATCCCTTGAGTTACTAAGTATGACTCGTAGCTGCGCGTGAAATCAAAAGGTATCCTCATAACACCAATTCTTCGCTGAAGGCTCCAATTATTACCATTATGGTCATTACGGGTAAAGAAAATTCGATCCAGACCTGGACTGAGTAAATTATTGCAGCTACTACTACTGAATGTATAATAAGTATATGTAAAAAAGTCGTGAAGTTTCATAAATTTTTTTTTTCAACATAAAAGCTATTTAGTTTTACTCTCAAGTTGTAATCAACTACCGTACGCGCTCTGTATTCTTTTATAAGTAAAACACCATAAAATTTGTTGAAACCATTATTTTTATTTCAGAATGTTGCTACTCTAAGGAATTTATTTATGAGTCACAACATTCGTTAAAAGCCCACCACGACTCTCCTCGCAACACAGGATAACCAAAATCCAAATTTTTCCATGGCTTAGTTGGCATAGTTCGGGCTACCCACGCTATGCTCCCGAACCCTTAAAAAACTTAAACTGAGAAAATGTTTTAGACATTATGCTGAAATCAGCTGATAAGAAGGCTGTGCACATGCAGCACATATTCGTAATGAACTCAGCCGCGAGGAATTTCGTAGGCGTCAAAATAAATAGGAGTATTTGAGCTAACCAGCTCCGTTAGGTAATAAGGTGGATTTCATAATCATAAGACACCTTTGGTATACAATTTTTGAACTACCATAAGCTCGTTTTTACCCTCCGGAGTAGCTTTTATTTGGTGTCAGTTTAACAGTTATAAACTTAAGACTTCCATCAATTGTTTCTGGTGTGAAAGCTCGCTATATTTTATAGAGCCGTTATCTTTTTTCAAGAAGCTGCACTTTTGCTAGTCTTTTCAGCGTTTCATAATGATAAGACACTAGTCGAAAATAGGGTTCTGAAGAGATAGAAGGTGCTGACTGTTGTTTTGGATGACTTTAATTGTAATTTTATTCAATTTAACCTAAAATGCCGAGGGGCTCAATATTATCACAAGAGGAGCGTGGAAAAATGTTGGCCTACAAGGATTCATATCTTCCCCGCGTCTGGTGCTCCGGATAGCGAACTGAACGGAATATGGGAAGGAGCAAATCAGCTCGGCGAGCTTCGGCCGTCTGCAACAGACGCGGTACCCGAAGCCAAGAGCTCTATGAAATCCTCGGAGTTCGGTCATAAAACAGGCTCAGGTGAGCATCCTTTAACAAAGAAATGCTAAGGATAGCTCAAATTAACCTTCGGCACTCTAGTTTAGCCACCGATATCCTCTGTGTCATCCTCAGGGAGGAAGACATAGTTATCTGCGTGATCCAAAAACCCTGGGTTCGGAAATCTAAGATCATTTCACCTTCATTTAATAAAGAGGCCATCCTCATCGGTTGCGACATCAACGCGAGACATACCAAGCAGCGAGATAAATGATCGAGGTGAGTCTCCTTTTGATTTCATTATAAGACGAAATCTCCTTACTTGGAACAAAGACAACACCCCCACGTTTGTATTTCCAGCATCGGAAACATCAAACGGTTGGGAGGAGGTTCTTGATACACTCTCCCGACTAATTCGCCTGCCATTAGGGTTGATAAATGAAAGGTTTCTCAGAGAAATACCTTTTCGGATCACAGGTTGATCCTTTTCGAAATCAATTTCGCACGGGAAACCACATCTCCTCACAGGAACCCTAAAAGAACTGACTGGTCTCTGTCCAATAGGGTTTTCAATAATAAATTGAACAGGCGAACTTTTCCCTACTCATCCACTGATCACTTGGATAAATAGGTGGAACACTTGCAGCGATCCTATCAGTCGGCCTTCAAAAAGGCTTGTCCAGTATCTTTTAGCAAGAAAGACTTGCCTCCCTGATGGAGCAAGACGCTGACCGACTTGAAAAAGAAGGTTAGGAGGGTTTTTAACATATGCTACCAAACTAAAAACTTTAAAAATTACCGTGTAATTTTGAATGAATACAAAAAAGCCATTAAATATGCGAAACGCAACTCCTGGAAGGATTACTGCGAGTCCATGTAATCCGTAAAGGATTCTGCCAAGCTAAGCAAGATCCTTTCGACCACTCTTGCAGAACTCTTGTAAAAAGAGAGGACGGGGAGTAGGCTGAATCTGCAGAAGAATCTTTGACTATCCTGGTGAATAATCACTTTCCGGAAAATTCTATTACGTCACGAGACATTGTCGACACCAGTCGCCAGGTAGGGCTACTGGAATCTATTCTGTCAGTTGACAGGTTCACGTGCGCAATAAATAGTGTTTCTCCTTATAAATCTCCTGGTTCTGACGATATCTTGACGATATCTAAACTCCACTGGAAGCTACACATTGAAAATCGGGTGAAGAAGGCCAGTATAGCCTTCTACTCCTGCAAATCTATGTTCGGTAAAAAATGAGGACTCAAGCCATAGATCGTGCTGTAGATATACAACGCAGTGGTTTTACCAATTTTAACCTATGGATGCCTGGTTTGGTGGGAAGATCTTCGGAAGGGCTCTAATATCACTAAACTTGCCCTGAATGTCCTTTTGCACTTACTTCCCATCGACTTTTCCGGCATTCTCATCGCAGCTCAGAGTGCAATCAGGTTAAAGGAGGTAGGCCTCTGGAGACAATCGCTCAAAGGGACATGGTAGCATTTTCGGGCAGTTAACACCGTATTTCTCCGAACTTCGAACAGATCTCTCTATCCGCAAACTAGAGTTTGAGGGTCGTGCTAGAGCAATATTTCCTAATAGGCAGGATTGGATCGAGGAGAAAATCTGTACCGAATCTTGCACCTCTGTCTTCACTGACGGTTCCAAGATGGAATCGGGAGTAGGAGCAGGGGTTTTCTCTAAATCAGCCAATTTATCTATCTCCATTAAATTGCCGAATACTGCTAAGGTTTTTAAGGGAAGTCTTTCCGATCCTGCCGGCAAGCAAAATGCGTAGGGAACGCGGGAGCGAGGGAGATATTATTATTTTCTCCGATAGTCAAGCCCCAATTAAGGCTCTGACGACACCATGGTGCAGAACGAAATTAGTAAACTCCTGTAAAGAAGATATCAAATATCTTGGGTGTGCAGGTAACATTTCTCTGATCTGGGTTCCAGGACATAGGAACATAGAGGGAAGTGAAATTGCTGATGAGCTTGCCAGTAAGGCATCCCCTTGACAGTTGTTAAAGGGGAACTGCACAAATTATTTCTCAGAAAAGCGCAGAAAAGATGGAGCTCCATTTCTTCATGCGCTATTTCGAAAACCCGTTGGCCCCAATACGATATACGAAGGTCTCAGAAAGTTCTTTGGACTCCTCGCCATTCAATTTCCAAACTCGTAGCTGTGTTTACCGGTCACTGGATGATCAGCACACACACGGAAAAGCTGGGGTTACCATTTAATCCCCATTGCAGAAGCTTTGGAGACCTTTCAGAGAAGGAGACTGGAGAGCATTTTCTCTGTGAATGTCCGGGTTTAGCAGCTAGAATACTAAGGTCACAGGGAGCTCTTTTCTTTGACAGTCTGGGGCAGTGCGCCAACCTAAATCCAATCAATCTTCTCCATTATATCAACAGCGCAAAACACCCACAGATCTTGCCCGTACTGTGATATAAAATAAAATATAATAATATAAAATTATAGAAAACTATGTATTAGTAAAATTGTAACACTAAATACCACCAAAGACAATAATGTTCTCTTTCAAAGGGAAGGGACATTTTAATTCCAAACCCTAGCACCAATTACTTATTGTTAATATTAACAGATCGTAATTTATAATGGAAATAAAAAAAAAAAAAAAAAAAATAAAAAAAAAAAATACCAGTCTAACGGTTAGACGCGATAGAAGTGAAACCTTCCGTAAAACAAACTGAGAGAGAATGAGACGAAAGCAGCATTAGAAGCGGGATAATTATAAGTTCATTATAATATTGCTATAAAGTTCATATTTTATTTTCTTCATTTTATTATTATTCATCCTCAATGTTTTCAATTTCAACAAATGATACGAGTGGCTATGATAGCTAAAATATGATACAAATGCTTTGGTTTCGATGTTGTCAACATATCTTTGAAATACCGCGTCAATTGTTGTTTTTGATCGTGTTGTCGATTCAGTGCGATTGTTTCACATTTTTAAATTGAATGTTGTATTGAGAAAGTCAATTAAAGGAACCGCTGTATCCAATACAAAATTTACGTTAAAATCGCCACTTAAAATCATTGGAACTTTATCGTAATCTTTTCTAAGTATCCGCGACACTTCTGGTGAATATTTTATTAAATTTTCGTGAATGAATTCCGTGATGCTATTTATTGATTTTTTTTCTGTCGATATTCACGACACTTTTCTGCATTATTTGTCGGCATAATTGCGGTAAATATTTAAAAATGAAAATATTTACGATTATAAAAATACGGACGCAATACAGCACACGCGGTTGTTATTATGAGCGTCGTAACGCGTATATTACACAGACATACTAACATACACACAAACATTCGTAGGACGCTTGGTCTAAGCAAGTATTAGGTAGTGTAGTATAGGTATACACAATGCCTTCTCGCTCACCGTGGCTCCGTAATATGTAATATGCAGGCGCGCACACATACGTACTAGCATACATACGTATGACGCTTGAAATAAACACCAAAGCAAGTAATAGGCAGTGTAGTATACATACTACAATACTCACTATACTAGCGTGGCTCAGCAGTACGCAGCCACACACATATACGTATATCAACATCTAACGCTTCGTAGCCAAGAGTGTCGCTTTTTCGTTTCATCGAGTCTCAAATCACTCCCAACGATTCTAAAGAAGTTTTCACTTCAAAAAAATATCAACAGCTCTGGTTGGCTGTAGATATCTGCCTGTTGGAGGTCTCATAATGGTATCAAAACGGCGCTTTAGCGCTACTTGAGGAGTGCCGTGCAACCATTTCACCTACCTACCTAGGATTCAGGCTTGTTAATCAAATTAGTTGCAAAAAAACAGGCACAAGTCGTTGTGTTATTCGGAATTTTTCACGAAGTTCTGAAATCATCACTATCAAGTCCAGAACAGCGAGCACTCATAAGAAAAGATTCTGCCTCGCCTAAGTCTTGCGCCAACTTGGCCGCTGTTATTCAAAATAAGGTTTAAAAGCAACAGTTTGGCCCACAGAAACCATCATTTAAAATTATGAAAAATAAGAAAATGAATATGAAATATTCTAGATGACAGAAAAAAATTCGAGAAAAAATACTTTTGTTAAAAGATCACTTTAATTAAACAGTGTCTTATCATTTTGATACGCCTGGAAATACGTTTTTGCTAAAAATTTTCTTTATTTATTAAAAAAGTTCTAAATTCTGCAATGAAACAGATAACTTTTGTTATTTTAATCGATGTGTAACATTTATGTTTTCCTTTGAAACCTATAAATTAAAATACTTTGAAAAATTAGGAGTGTCTTATGATTATGAAACGCACCTTACCTCTGTGGCAGTTCCGCGGTGCGAGTGGTATGTATATTGTGAAGAGGTGTTTAGTAAGTAGAGCGTATGCCGGTATAACAGTACTCATGAGACTTTTCCCTTCACGGGCCTCATCCCGAAAAAAACACAATAGAACAACGCGTTAAAATCTTTAAGAACAGCATATCACAAAATTCCTAAATTTTTTGGAGGAAGTAATCGTCCGAATGAGTGGACAATTCAAAGGATGGTGAAAAAATGTCCCAAAACTGTAGAAAGAAATCTCGTCAGAGGTTAGAAAACAGACTGTCAGACCAAACACAAGACGTTATGTTGGGAATATTGCTACAACAAAGCATAAAGTATTGCTGAACTACCTCCAACAACGATATCTCAACATTCTCAACAGCAAATCCTTCATGAATAGACTGCTTGGCTGATTTATCCTGTAAAAGTGCTCATAGGGAAAATTAGATGATGTAATTTTTCTCATATAAGAATGGTATTGGTAATGGTAATGGTTGTACGGGTTAGGCTAAGGCCTTTGTGCACTCCGACCAGATTGATCTATTGTGCGCCCCTAATTACTAAATTATAATTATCATATTTAGTATACCGAGGAATCGAAACAGCTCCTTAGAAGGGAGCAATTGTAGGTCTTCATCCTCTAGTAGGTACGAGCCCAGGGTTATGTGTCTCCTGTGGTCTAATGCCTTACAGTTGCTAATTAAGTGTTCCATAGACTCCTCTTTATCCCAGCATAACCTGCATGATCTTGTACTAGATAACCCTATTGTGTTAAAGTGTTTATTGCTGGCAAAGTGACCTGTAAGTGCTCCACAGAGTAACCTGAGGCCCTTTTTTCTAGGGTCAGAGCAGATTTTGCTCTGTTGGCATTGAAGTTCAAAACTCTTTTAGAGTTATTAAGGCGGCTTGTGCCGTTCCAGTGCTCCCTGATTTTTGTTTGGATTCATTTTTTGGTCTCCTGTTTTATATTATTTTTGTTAAAGCCGAAAAAATGAGGTTGGTCCAATAAATGGCCCTTCTGCCCCTTTTTTGGGATAAAAGTCTGCCTTCATGTTTCTTTCGTGTCTCTCATGTCCTGGTACCCAAAGCAGTGACAACTGATTATGAATGGTCAATTTGTTGAGTACATTGTTGCACTCTTTTACGACTTTTAACTTGAATGTGAAGCTATTCCAAGCTTTGAGAATCAATTGGCTGTGCAAAAGTATTTTAATTTTTACTTTCTCGAACGCTCTTTTGGAAATAATTTCCACTGTTTCCATTATGGCGAAGAGCTCGACATGGAAAACCATAGTGTCTGTACCCAGTGGTAAATATTTGTGTGTGTGTGGGTAAAGATTGTGTGTTCACTGTTCCAGCTCCCACTCCTTGGTGCGTTTTGGAAGCATCTGTGTATCATTTTTGTGAGTCATCATTTAGCCATGTTGGGCTAGTTTTCCACTCTTCCTTAGACGGGAAGATGACCTTGTATCTCTTAATAAAATTGAGTACAGGTTCCATGTTGTCATTTGCCTGGGTTATGCATACTGCATGTTGCACGCTGTTCAAGATGTTGAGGTGTCCAGTAAGATCTCCTGGTTTAAGTTTTTCTTTCATATGAAAAGAGAGCGCTTGCATAGTAGCTTCCTCTTGTATTGCTAATTGTAGCGGTGGTAAATTTTAAAGCGCTTCCAAGCCAGCAGTTGGGGTAGTTCTCATGGTCCCTGTCATATAAGAATAGTAAAACCGGAAAGAATCTAAATTTGTGCACGCTTCCTTTTAAACCAACATCTTGGCGCGTCTCTTAAAAGACCCTCTAGATATGAAGGCAAACATTTCTACAAGCCATGTTGGTTGTCGGCTAAAATCCGCGTATTAAATGTTAGACGATCTTTTTTCAGCTGATAGCCGCAAGTGTTTTACCTCTTATCTCTTTTTTTTCGTTTTGCATGCAATTAATTTGGCGCGTCGCTGAAACTGATGCTGAGCATCTTCTACATTTTTTACCCACTCCACGGCTGCATTGTAAACCAAAATGTTGTCATTGCTCAGTTGTGTCTAAAACAAATACTTTCGGCTCGCATAAATGCCACACACATACACACACACACACACAGAAATGCCCGCACACAAATCATCGCTACGAAATGCCACATGCACGTGCAACTTCTTTTAAAACTTAAACTTTATAAGAAAATTTGATTGCTTGATTGATGATTGCCAAAATGAGGTTGCACGAAACACCGTCAAGTTGCAGTGAGCTGCATGGAGGCAACGCAGTGGCAAGCAGCAGCGTAGAGTGAGTAAAGAAGTTGGATTGGAACAGCAAAATATTATTGCAATCACCCATCAACGTCAAGTGGCTGCAACTACTACACTACAGTTGCAACAGTTGCTGCGGCACTACCGTTTGCAGTCGCAATGTTGCCGCACGGCAGCAGTACTTGTTAGTTGGCAGGTTGCTTGGTTGCTTGGTTGCTTGATTTGTTGGTGCAACAATGTCAGCCGTTTTGCCAATCACACCAATTCGGTTGACAAGCGCACTCCATGATTTTTTCTATATTCTACAAATACAAGCACAAACATATGTGGACAGACATTTTCACAGTTTATTTATTTATTTCTATTCGTTTTCCTTCCGTTGCTTTGTTTGTTGTTGCTCTTATGCACGTTCGCGCTCCATGTTGCACGCAGCAGTTTTGCCTTTCACAATGACTATTGATTTGTTTTTACCATTCATGACAATGCAGTTTCGTTCATTCATTTTTTCTCAAATTTACGGTTTTTCCAAATACCCTTGTTTTTTGTTTTTGCTCTTTTTGCCGTATTGAATTTATGGCAAATGTCATGCAGTTGACACGATGACGCCGCTGTCCTTCTTCGAATGCACGCAATGCACTTTTTCTAGTTTGTGTTTTTATATATAAAAACTCAAGTATTTATAGGTAAAAAAATGTACTTATAAGTACCCACATATATGTACAGGGTGGGTACGGTATTTGAGGTTAATTTGAGAGTAAAACAATTTTGGCTTTAACACAACTTCTCGAATATTTTTCACTATATTAAAATCATTTAATAAAATTTCCATTAGCTGCAATAACTTCCTCGCTCTGGGTTCGGAAACTCCTTGCTCCATAACGGTATAAATTGCAGCCTTCAGAGATGAAATAGTGTTACGAGGATGCCTTTTGGTTTCACGCTTAGCTACGCCCTATACGTGGTAATCCAGCGGATGAACATCTGTGGAGTTAAGCGGCCATAAGTTCGGTGTTATGTGGTCATAGAAATATTCAACCTTCCCATCTTAAGACTGAATGGAAGAAAATAAAAAAGACATTAAACGAAGCTGCGAAATTCTACATCGGTTTACCTAAGAAGAAGCGCAAACCATGGATTTCGAGCGGAGCCAGGGAGCTTCTACAATGGCGAAAAATGAAGAAAGAGCGGCTAAACGCGACGAACACGCGAAGCCTAACGCCGGAGTGCCTTATATCGTACAGTCAGATCCCTCGAAATGTAAAACGTAGAGCTAGAAACGATAACACCAGATGGACAGAAGGTTTGGCTTTAGAAGCGAAAGAAGTCGCTTCAGAAAATCGCATCAGGGCAACAAAATGGTTAACCCAAATCAAAAGTTTCTTCTCTCTGCCAATATAAAAGATTGGCAAAAATCCTCGTTCCTCCTCGTGAGCTCCGACGGGCAATGGGCACCACTGTCTGCATTGCATGAGATTAGGTTTAACCAGGTCTATCTGATAGCATTGTGGACAGGTAATGTCCAGCTGAGATCGATGTATGACCTCCCCTTTCTCTCCGCGGTGAATAACTTTATATGTTACCCCAAGAGGTGGTCGGGGGGCTAATACAAAGATCATTGCTAATGAGATTCCTGGCGGATAGAAATAAAACGCTATGGTTTGGAGATACCTGAAATAAAAACTCATATGGAGGTGGACAAGGGTAACACACGGATTAAGATATTAACTCAAACGTCGGTGAAGACGGAAGCTGTGTCGCCAGCAGCCACACGTCTACTATAACGGGAGCAGGTTACAGTAGTTGTATTGCTACTGCCAACGCAAACACGAAAAGCAAAATCGCGCGCGGGTGCCATAGTTCAAGTAGACTCGGACCTGGAAAGCACAGCTAACGAAATACCGCAGAAAAAGATGCTTTATTTCACTCTCCGGTAAAACTCGATGATGCCATTTCGGACAGTACGATAGGGCCTAGAGTAAAACAAAGTAAGGAGGGGTTAAGTCGCGATACACTACAGCGGTAAAAATCTGCAACCGCCTTTGTGGCATGGCCAATCTGGCGCAAGCAGAAGCGGAAAGACTGGCATGGACTAGGGAGGAAGTAGAAAAAAGCCGCGCATATTTTGCAACACGTAGGGGATGTGCAGCATCGAATCCGAAGATGCCCAGCTCAAAAAGATAATGTAAAGGTGACGCTGTAAAGCCGATCGCGAAGCACTCAACCAGAGACGGTGAAAAGCCATCAACGTCTAAAGCAGTGGTGGCAGTCAGTGAGGTAGGCAAGAAGCCCTTGACCGTGGCGCTTACTGATCGCAGTAACTCGTTGGGACAGATAACGCAGGAGCAATGAAAGGTAGTTGAGATGAAACTACTGGAGATTCCGTTCGCAAAACTTGACGCTGATCCGAGCGCAACAATGCCTACATTTGATGGAGCAGGTTGATTCAGCGGTGTCAAGATAATAAAATATAAAGGCGAGCCCACTCTCATATGGGTTAAGGAAGCGGTGAAAAAACTTCAAGACCTATGAGAAGGGGCATCTCTTGAAATCGAGGATTGGAGTTGCATACCAACGATACCGAAAGCTATGGTGCTGATACCGCGCACGGTAAGTCCAGAGTATGCCCTAAAACTCCTGCAACAACAAAATACGGATGTTCCTACCGATTATTGGAAGTTATTAAGGTGGCTAAATCAGCAAAAGCAGATGGAGGCCAAAACTATTATAGATCATCCAAAGTAATCAAATAGCAGAGGACATCTTATATGCAAGGTTTGGGAAAATGGCGTGGGGTATTGGTATCGTGTGCGCCTTAACCTCAAAACACGCAGGAGCTTTGCAATATGAGAAGTTAGGATGCCTCTCGGGGATGCAGACGTATGACAAGATGTCTACTACAAAGAAACGTAAAGGTCTAGCTCCATCTGGTAACACTAAGGACCAATAGGTCTATGTGATGGCTTTCAGCCAACCAGGTCAACCTAGCCTAACCAATATGAAATACTGACGGAGTGCGTGTGACACCAGTACAGCAACAGCCAGACGT
The DNA here is from genome assembly GCA_037575425.1 of Anastrepha fraterculus. Lineage (NCBI taxonomy): Eukaryota > Metazoa > Arthropoda > Insecta > Diptera > Tephritidae > Anastrepha > Anastrepha fraterculus. The sequence goes on along the minus strand of JAYXIM010031861.1, from coordinate 66,956 downwards.
TTGGACCATATACTATAATGATATGTTTTCTAAACCACCACCGGGTGGTATGTATAAAGAAAAAAAGAATATGCCAGTGCTCTGCACATGAGAAATAAAATGACATAACCAACGCGTAGCCCAAGCATTTACGAAGTTGTTACAGCGGTAAAGTCTCTTAGATATAACAAGACAATAATAATCCATAAGAAAGGCTGGAAAGGGATAGAAGAACTGGAGGAGGATGACCTTGCTCTGTAATAATCATAAACAAAAGACTTACAGCGGTGCTGCAACCAGAACTCAAACAGAAACAGGCGGACTTTAGGGACCATAACTAACTTAGATACTATCGTTGAACAGCCAGTTGAGTGGAGGAATCCGCTCTATCTCGTCTCAATAATGCATCATGGTGCTATTCGTAACTCCCTAGAAATTGATTCAACTTGTAAAGGCAAGGGTGACAAAATCAAAACGATATACAACAAAGATGTGTTCCCTTACCACTTGTCTTTAACATAGTTTTGGGCGTTGTTAGGAAAAAAGCCTCGTCACTTGGAGGCGGTAATACCTGGGGACTGCAAGAGTACTTGGCGTACCTTGTCTATCCAGATGACATCTGTCTTCTGTCTCACAACTAACTTGACATGGCTGCGAAGACTGAAGCAGTACGAGAAGCAGTTTGAGAAAGCCGGCCTGAAGATGGACAACCAGAGAACCAAAGTCATGCGTACAAACCCAGGTTATCGATCTCGAAAATGTAAATGATTTCTGCTATTTAAGCAGCGTTATGTCGGTCATCAGCTTATAAAACTATATGGTAGAACCAGTGGGTTAAAACTTCGTGTGCATGACAACAGGAACGTCTGTAGGATTGGAACATAGCCATCTGTCATTCTGGCCATTTCTGCGGCTGGTCCTTTGGTCTTGGTCAAAACTTTGTGAGTCAGAAAGAAACCATAACATCTCAGGGTTCAGGGAATTCATTTTGTTTGGATAAGTCGCTGTTATCGTGTTTGCTCTGACATAAACTGCCTTCTGCGCATAACGTAGAATTTAAGCCGGTGACCTTCATGAACAACTCGACGGATAAGACCCTCAGAAACATTCAGTTCTCTCGCAAGAGCCCTCATTGATTATGAAGGGTCCTCGTCAATGATCGCTGGCACTTTTTGAATAGTTTTTGCAGATCGGACAGTGTCAGAATGCTCGTCGTGTGTTTTGCGTTTTGTAACAGATACTGCATAGCCGCCTGATCGCCTGATGCTTGAAATTCACGGTGAACCTTATGAACAAACGCACGCGCCCTTCTACGGATATTAGAGATTTCTAAATCGGTGTGATTTCCAAATATAGCGACGATAACTGCATGCCTCTTCCTTGCTTGAGTTAAGTTGTAGTCCTCAATGTCTTATCTCAGAAATAATAAAAACAAAATTAATGGTTTCGCGCCGTTATAGCCATATGCCATATATGCATGTCCTCAACTACCGTATGCACCCTGTATATGTACGTATGCGCCCAGGTTCATAAGCATCCGTGTGCGTGTGTGTGCTTGTGTGCGGCGAGTTGTTTTGAAGTGTCGTTTGCGGCGCGTATTCGCTTGTAATGCGCGTTAATTGTTGCAAGTCTACAAGCAGCTTAGCCAAGTCGTCGTCGAAATCACAACATAACTGCCCAAAAATGCATTGATGATTGAGTGGCACTTCTAATTCGTCGCTGTTGAACATTTTGAGGGAATGCAATGGCAATGGCTAAAGAGAAATACGTAAACAACATAAAATATCACAATGTGTTTGTGTTAGTGTGCGCTCAAAATAGACAAAGTATTGCTGTTCGAATGGCTGCCTTACTCGTACACACTCACATGCATACCTTTTTACATAAGTGCAAATTTCCTGTACATCTCTGGGGCGATAATTGCATTTTAACAATTAAAAATTATAAATGTTCAATGAAATCATTTTTATTAGGTGTGCAACTAAGTTCCCGCTGTTTGTCAATAGATGCCCCCAACAGTGTGTGCTAGTCGATTCTAATATTACGTTTCCACCAAAAGCAAACACCGTGTTTGCAGGAGTTGTGTTTGGGAGAACTGTCAACTGTTTCCACCGAAATGTGTTCGCAAAGTGTATGGTCTTTGGTATGGTAAACAGATTTATGATACATTATTTTGCGGCGACAGCACAGCGCGATAGCCCAGCGGCTAGCAATGTGGGCTTCCGATCCGAAATCCTTGGTTCGAATCACAAAAAAATTTTTTTTTTTATACATTTATTTCATTTTGTTTTATGATATGTTTATGAGCAGATTTTTTTCATGGCAGAAATACACTCGGAGGTTTGCCATTGCCTGCCGAGGGGCGACCGCTATTAGAAAAATGTTTTTATTAATTTTGCTTTCACCGAGATTCGAACCAACGACCTCTCTGTGAATTCCGAATGGTGATCACGCACCAACCCACTCGGCTACGGCGGCCGTCAATCAAATGTCATATTGACAAATTGCAATCATTGTTGCCATAGTTCGATAAGAATGCAATAATAAATGAGGAAAATGAGCCACATTGCCACCACTTAATAATTAAATTAGACGCAAACCCAACAAAACACGCTTTGAAAAGTGGGTTTAGGTATGGAGTTGTGTTTTAATTTTGTATGGGATTTGACAGGAGTTTTGTTTCGTGTTTGCGCTAAGAACACGATAGCGGCAGAGAACACGATAGCGGCTGCGGTGGAAACTTAGTATAACATAACCTAAACATCATAAACCAAGATTAGACATATGGTAAACAAAATGTTTCGACACATTAGTGATTTTGTTTTGGTATCATATACTTTTGGTTGTGTGAAAATGTCTGATTTTGTGCCGAATAATTGTCATTTGCGGGAAGTGTTGATTTTCCTCTTTCATTCGAAAAAACACGGCGGCTGAAGTGCATTGAGAGCTACACAAAGTTTATGGAGATGCTGCTTTTAGTGAAACAACGTGCCGAGATTGGTTCCGTCGCTTCAAAGACGGTGACTTTAATGTTGACGACCGTCCGCGTGAAGGATGGCCTTAAACCTTCGAAGACGCTGAATTGGAGGCATTGCACAATGAGGATCCGTGTCAAACGTAAGAAGAGCTTGCTTCAGTATTAGGAGTTACCCGCCAATCTATTTCCAAACGATTGCGTGCTTTGGGAATGATTCAGAGGGCACTTGTGTTATGAGTTAAATCCAAGGGATGTTGAGCGTCGCCTGTGAACAACTGCTCCAGCAGCAAAAAGGAAGAGTTTTCTTCATCGCATCGTGACGGGTGATGAAAACTGGATTCATTACAGCAACCCAAAGAAAAGAAAGTCATGGGGACTGCCCGGTCATGCTTCTACGTCGTCGCCTCGGCAGTTCCATTCATATGAAGACATCAGAAAATGGCTTGATATGTGGATATCCTCAAGAGATGAACAGTTTTACTGCGACGATATACGAGATCTACCAAAAAGATGGAAGAAGAAGTAGTAGCCAGCGATGGGCAATACTTTCAATGATTCACTTGTAACCATTTTTTTATCAAAGCCCAACGAATTAGATGGATTGGGCACGTACTGCGCATGCCGAAAGAGCGAAATGCTAGAAAGCTTCTATTTTAACACCCATTGGAGGAAGAAAAAGAGGACGCCCACGAAAGCGATGGCTAGATGGCGTCGAATCAGATATGAAGCATATGAACGTACACAACTGGAGAGATGTAGCCATGGATAGAATAAAGTGGAGAAAAATTGAAGCTATGGTCCACCACGGATTGTGAAGCTAAGAAGAAGAAGAAGAAGTTGATCATCAAACACGTATTTGTCCATGTTTTCTTAGCGGTCTTTAGCCACCAACATATGTATGTATACTGTCCGGTCCAGTAGTTGGTTGTAGTTGTGTTTTGTCCGGGAACTCTTCGGTGTTGTTGAAGAGATTTTGAATGCTAAAGAGAGCTGAAGGCTTTAGTTCCCAGTTTATGTCAGCCTGCTCTCTCCTCTAACTACACATCTTTCAATAGTTCTGTTGCAGTGCAAGCACTCCACCTCAGAAGGTAAAGTGGCAATCGATGTAAGGTGTGGTTAAATTTCAAGGACCGATGTTAAGTGTGAACCACGCCAAAAAGTCAATTTTTTTTCTGCATTTCATTTGATATTTTTCAATTTCAGACTAATTCAATTTGAACCATGGAAAGATACACAAACGAGCAACGCGTTAAAGTTATTCATACTTATTATGAAAACGGGCGTTCAAATCAATATGCATGTCGCGCACTTCATCTTCAATGATGAGGCACATTTTCACCTCAGTGGATTCGTCAATAAGCAGAATTGCCCCATATAGACGAATGATAATCTAAGAGTGATTGCCGAAAAAGCAATGCACCCGCAAAGAGCGACTGTTTGGTGCGGTTTATGGGCCGGCGGCATCATTGGGCCGTATTTTTTCCAAAATGAGGCCGGCCAGGCAGTTATTGTGAATAGTGTTCGCTATCGTGAGATGATAATGAACTTTTTATGGCAATTTGGCCAATATTTTGTTCCATAGGTAATTGAGCCATACCAATATTATCATAATAAATAGAAATAACAATAATTTCCTAAAAAAATTGTATTTTATTCAAAATCAATACCGGCCCTTGAAATTTAACCACCCTTTATATATACAACTAACTAGTTCATTCCGACTATCTGCTCTGGATTTCATTGTCCGCCACTGTATACACTTAAGACACCGGGACTTGCATAGTTTGCAAATTTCTTCATTTTATTGCCATATTCCTTACACTCACATATGTATTTATATGTGGACACAGCTGTGGTATATATTCGGGTGTATTTGGGTGTATATCAGCCCGTCTACCCATGTACATAGATGGCACATTTAAACGCTCTATCTAGCTGCCAATATCCGATACTATCTACAATTATATTCTCGTTTAACATCAGGTAGCGCCATTTCTGCACAGGCGCATCATCGTTGGCCGCCGATCAGTTAAGGCAAATTGAAAATTAATTGGCTAATGTTGGCTGGCATAGGCAAGTTTGCTAAATGCCAAGGCGATTGTTCAGCAGTTGTTTTTTCTCTTCCTTGTTTTTTTTTTGTCGTTTGCAATAGAACGCAGCATAATCATACAAGCATATTTACAGAAGCTGGAATGCAAACTTGTGTCTACAAGTTTATTGACGCAGCTAAATAAGAATTATGTTTGTGGCTGAGAAAAAGTCAGCCTAGCCACCGAAGCACCAACACTGAAGCAATGCTTACGAAGAAGAAATAAAAAAAACGTTAATTGATTTAAAAAAAAATGTTTTGTGTCTGTGCTATGTCCGAAATACTCACTGTTTTATTAAAAAAATAATTAATTCAAGAATATTTTTTTATTCATTTCTGTTATCAGAAACACTAAGATAATAGAAATGAATAAAAAACTATTATTGGATGAACTATTTTTGTAAGAAAACTCCCTTAACATTTTATTAGTATTAAATCAGCTTTTGGTTGGCACAGGAGTTCCGCTCGCCATATTCCGTATTAACCCTCCTATAAACTCACAGTTTGATTTATTTTCATTTTTCAATTACACTATTTTTAGGTAAGGTTAGCCAAGGCAAGTAGGCTTATATTTTTTTCATCCAGTTTTCGAGACCCAAATTAGTTCAGTACATTTTCTAGCTGATGAATGATATTTACTTGAATCCAGTTCAGCCGCATGCTTTTGCGTAATTTTTTGTGGATTAATAAGCTTTTGTAGACAAAATATTTTATTGTAAAGGTTTCAGAAAGTAAAAAACGGTATTGTTTCAGTTTTTAATTACAATGTTTATTATTTTATATAATTATATTGGTAGTCGAAAAAGTCTTTTCGTATTTTGTCAATAGATGTCGTTGGAGTCATCTATCTCCAGTGCTACCAATCACATTGTGTCATATCGTATGGTGTTAGAAAGGCGACATTTTAAGCTTCATTTATCCAAAAAAAATTAAATTCGGAGAAGTTTAAAAAAAGTTATAGCTGTTCAAAAATGAGTGAAAATAATGAAGAACTTCGCTATATTTTGAAATTTTTGTATAAAAAAGGGAAGAAGCCACGCAAGCCACCAATAAAATTTGTGAAGTTTAAGGAGACTTTGCTGTATCAGTTCGTGTAGTACGACAATGGTTCGCTCGCTTCCGTTCTGGAAATTTCGATGTGAAAGATGCACCCCGCTCCGGTCGAGCTATCTTTGAAAAAGTCGATACATTTATGGAAAAGATTGACCAGGACCGTCACATAAACTGCCATGACATCGCCAAGGCACTAAAAATTCATCATCAAACGGTTTTCAACCATTTAATAAAGGCTGGTTACAAAAAGAAGCTCGATGTTTGGGTACCACATGAATTGTCTGTGAAAAATTTAATGGACCGAACTAACATCTGCGATTTTTTGCTGAAATGAAATTAAATCGAACCATTTCTGAAGCGAATGGTAACAGGAGACGAAAAGTGGATCAAATACGACAATAATGTGCGAAAAAGATCATGGTGCAAGGGTGGTGAAGCTCAACAAATGGTCGCAAAGCCAGGATTGACGCCTCGAAAGGTTATGCTGTGTGTTTGGTGGGATTGGAAAGGAATCATCCACTATGAGCTGCTCCAGCCTGCTCGAACGATTGATTCTACACTTTACTGATGAGATTGAAGCAAGCAATAGAAAAAAAACGGCCAGAACTAATCAGCAGAAAGGGCGTCGTCTTCCGCCAGAACAACGCTAGGGCACACACATTTTTGATGACTCGGCAAAAACTCGGAGAGCTTGGCTGGGAAGTTTTGATGCATCCACCATATAGCCCTGACCTTGCACCATCGGAGTACCAACTCCCTTAATGGAGTTAAGTTGGCTTCAATAGAAGTCTGTGAAAATTACTTGTCGCAGTTTTTCGCCGAGAAACTACAAAAGTTTTACACTGATGGAATAATGTCTCTAGAAGAAAAATGGCAAAAGGTGGTCGACCAAAATAATAAAATTCATTATAAATATTAAAAAAAATGAGTTGAAGTTTGATTAGAAATACGAAAAGACTTTTTAGACTACCCAATATATGTACGCCAGAGCAAAATATCTGCATGCGAAATTAAGCCAAGACGACTTCGTTTTGGAAGTGTCGTGGAAAGTGATCAAGAGGAAGATATTGAGAAAAATATTGAAAATATCATGAAATTTCCACATATGAATGTGATTACGAGGAAAGCCTACAGGGAGGCATTACGGCAGGAGATGCCCTTTCGGAGGGAAAGGTTTTCGGTGGACAACACGACTCCGATATCTTGAAATTTGTTTATGAATTTCTGTTGACGTTACGCCTTCCAATACACAATGGGAAAAATTACACATTTTATTGGCCAAAACATCAAAAGGAGAAGACACTAAAATTGATTGAAGCATGATGGTTAATATGAAATTGGCAGTTTTAATACATACCAAACTCATTATCTTATTAAATTTTTCAAGTTTTTTTTATACATTTTTGAAGTGAAACTTCTTAGGCGTCGATGAACGAGGGAGAATGGAGAGTAAAATTTCAAGGCCATGCAACGTTTTGGGCATTTTCGTTCCGCGAGAGAGAAAAACGATATAACGTAGAGGAAAAGGAGAGAGAGAGCTATACCTTATATATATCTTAGATACACTTAGGCCTTGTGGTGGCTAATTTCTGATGAGAAATAACACTGCCTAATTTTTGGCGCTTGTTTGTTGGTGCAAACTTGGAGGAAATATATTTTTGGTGCCTACTTTTTGGCGTTATATATCCTTGGTGCCTACTATTTAGGGCGTTTTTCGGTCCCAGTTTTTTAGACGTTTTTCCCGTGCCTACTTTTTGGCGCTTATTTCCGTTTCCTGACTAGTGCTTGTGTGTGGTATAAAGTGCTATCCATTCCGGTGTCGGATTTATTGGTACTGCCTTGCGGTAATTTGTGCCATTGCTGCGGTCTTGGAATCGCTGCGTTTATGCAGGTGATAAACGCTCGGAGTAGTGTGCGTTGTTGCCAAGGTTTGTGGCCGGCGTTTCTACACCGGTCAACCCTTCTTCGTTTTTTGTAAATTTTGTCTATTTGTATTCTCTGCAAATGTTGTGAATTTATTTAGATATATGTATATTATTTCTCTCTCTCTTTCTCTCTCTCATTCTCTCTCGGGTCTCTCCCTCTTTCCTTGTCTGCCTTGAAAGTTTCACTTCTGTTAAGTGTCCTACGCTACACACACTTTTTTTAATGGGATTGAGATGTGTAATGTGTAAAAACGTTTTTGATGGCGCCATATTTTTAATGAGTTAGTGCGTTGGAAGTTACATCCCTTGCTGCCTTCCAGTGAAAGCTTGGTGCCATTCGGTTCAGTGGAAACGAAGTTATTCCGTATACAGAACAGAAGTGTCAGTCTGTTTTTGTCATCGGTACAAAATTGAGTTTCGAACAAAGAGCTAATATCAAATTTTGTTTTGTAATCGGCAAAACGTTTACCGAAACATTGGAATTGATGAAAAAAGTGCATGGCGATGATTCTCTATCTCGTGCAAGAGTTTATAAGTGGCTTACACGTTTCAGAGATCGTTATGAGGACATAAATGACAATGAACATACGGGCCGCCCAAAATCAGTAATCACCGAAAACTCCATCGAAATTGGTCATAAATTTATCAAAAATGAACGGCAATCTTGGATGAAATTCATGGAATCGGATTTGAAAATCTCCAAAACATCGATTTTTCGCATTTCAACTGATTATTTGAGCTTAAGAAAGGTCAGTGAACGTTTTATTCCGCACAAGTTAATTGGGGACCAAAAATTGCTCAGAATTCAACATTCGAAAGACCTTATTAAAGAGGCGAGAAAAAACAAGAAGTTCCTTTAGAGCATTGTGGTGATGAGACATGGTGATGAAACGTGGTTTTTCCACCTGAAACCAACCGTCAAAGTGCCGAATGGAAGTCCAAAAATTCGCGTTTAGAGAAGTCAAAAATCAAGTCGATGCTCATTTGTTTTTACGATTTCTAGGGCATTGTCCACAAGGAGTTCGTGCCAACGGAACCGGAACAGAAAACCGTCAATGCAGTTTTCTATCTTGTCGTTTTGAAGCATTTGTCACATCGCATTCGTCGAATTCGCACTGAATACCGGAAAGGAAGAAGCTGGCGCTTATTGCATGATAATGCACCATCTCATCGATCGACTCTTGTGACTGATTTTTTTACTAGAAATCGCATTTTAACCATCAATCACTCACCGTATTCGCCTGATATGGCTTTTGGAATTTCTACCTATTCGAAAAAATGCATTTGGCCGTGAGAGGAAAACGTTTTGCGTCCGTAGAGGCCATCCAAAAGGCTTTTACCGACATCCTGAAGGACATTCCGGTCAATGACCTGAAACGCTCTTTCGAAAAACTTTCAGATCGCCCAAAACAGTGTATCGAGGCCAGAGCGGACTATTTTGAATAAATAAACTCGAAGTTAATAAAACAAAGCTCCTGCCGTTTCTACTTTAGCTCAGTCTTGTTTGTTTTGGACTTCACCTTGTAATTCATATTAGCTATGTTTTTAAAATGGATTAATTGTTCGTGGCAAGCGTGTTTCAGCAAGAAAGTATTATGCCGTCCGCCCTGAATTTTTTTTTTTTTTGCAATCGTAACGTCTTTGTATGAAGAAAGAAAGCGTACGCTACACTTTGTAAAGTGTTTGACTATTTACTTTTTTTACTTTGTAACTTCAATTATTTTTTTATGAAAATAAAGTTCATGTTGCAACAAAACTCAAATAAAGCAAAATGTCAAACTTTGTATAAAATTTATAAAAGCTCAGCAACTTTTCTTTAAAATATCAAACTGTTTACTCAGAACCTTGAGATAAAATCATTGAATGTTGGTATAACAAAGTGAAGTTTCAAGTAATGTAATATTTCGCGTTCCTTTGGTTTCATTGTGCCCTCCGTGTGCCGTAATTTAAACCAGATCGGATTTTTCGCAGGAGCGTATCTTCAAAAAGGAAGAAATACTTCAACGAAAGCAGAAAAAATCAGATGAAACTAATGAATTTCTATTGCCAAGCGATGCTTTTAACCGCGTATATGGATCCTAAGTAGTTCATTTCAGTGAAATTGTTCTTACAGGTAATTTAATTGTTTTCCTCTCCCAAATTAACTGCCTTAAAAAAAAAACAAAAAAAAAATATTCTCCAATACTTTTGCAGTTGGCGACAATTTTGTGATAAAATTATTTTTACTTTCTGTTAAAATCCTTGATTGAAAAGGACGCCATTAGCTGGAGAGGGTTCAAAGGTCTGCCCTCATTGGAATCAGTGGGGCGTTTCGGACCACTCCTATGTACTTTAGCGCTTAACAGTATGCCTAATCTGGTGCCCGTGGGCATCGCAGGGAAAACTGCCGCTGCACACGCAACTGCGCCAGCTGTCCTGCTCTCGTCGGGCTAAGATTCAGACCTCTGGGGTCATACTTTTTTGCTACAACTGCGGATGTAGAAGGTTTAAATATGACACACCTGCTGAATTTCATAAGTAACTTGAAGCGGTTAACCCAATTATAATTAGCCGCCGTTGTTCGTTATCCTCTGATGCAAAATCCTTCCTTCGCTTTTCCGCCTGTTTGGTTCTTTTATGGCTGTTTATCCTCCGTATGGCATCGTTATGGACGAATTTTGGTTATTTGTCTAAGTGGGCCCCTCGCGTGCGCAGCCGTTTATCCTAACCTAACCTAACCTAACTTTTTGTTGGTGCACTTTTCCATGTTAACTGATGAGCTTCTTTCATGTTGTCTAAAAAATGCTTTGCTGTTAACAGAAGAATTTTTCGAAATAATATAAGCACTGAAGATTGAATAGGCTAAGGCCGCCTGTTTGAAAGGGGTTTCAGATCTATGAGCAATAAAGGAGCATTGCAAACTGGACGGGACTCCTTAAAATGAAGCGATTGAAAAGCCAAACGTACGAAGTTGCGTACGACTCTCTCAATTATATAAACGTGAGAATTACAGAATGGATTCCGAATGAATTTTTCAAATTTTGATTCCAATTTTGAATGAGCTAAAGAGCTATAAAACGACTTTCAGGTGTAGAGATCCCAGAAGTCTTTTGCGCAGCTCATTTGAAATGCTAAATTGGTGTAGGTTTTATTAGACACAGAATTCACATGATTGATTAGAGTAACATCAGCACAATAAGGCACTGGCCTCAACGCATATCAATTCAAGATGTGTAAAAGAACGCAGGAGGTCGCTCGCGTTCATACAACAACACAACACCACACTTTGTTGGGTTTCCGGCCGCGATTCGAGGAAACCAATAGAAGTTGGTCTCTGACTACTAACTTCTGGGCCTCCAAAGCGCTCTGGCCAAAACTGAATCTGGAAAGGACAAAATGTCTGGATTCAACAGTACAACAACCAACTTCCTCATAGGTAACGGGTCATTGCACTATTGGCACTCTAGCCAGTAGAAATGGCGTACGTCACAATGACTTTCGCAGGAGATGTGGAGCTGAGGAAGAAATTGATTCGGTACAACAACTCCTCTGTGAATGTTTTGCACTTCAAAGAAGCCATGGCAAATAACTTTTGTTGAAATTTGCAAAATGTCTCACTGGAGAGACTATCAACCTTCTTAAAAAGATCTAAGTGGCTTAAGCAACTTAGTTAGGGGCTGGAAAAAATGCAGGAATCACAATGGGCCTTAGAGCCGCTGAGTGTCTTGTGTCCGGCAATCGAAGTGTAACCAATTCAAAAAGCCATAAATTTAGTTTGGAAAATTACTTTTATTCAACTCAAAGTAAAAATGTATGAAAATAATACCAAATTAAGAGTTAATTTACTTTTGCTCGATATGACGACTACCTTTTGCCTTGACTATGGCCTTGAGATCATTTCTCAGCATACAGCGGATGCTGAATTGAATTTGAAGAGGTCGAGCCAATGAGCACCAGGAGATTTGGTGGCTCCTAAAACACTCAGGCTAAAAGCCAATTGTATTTAAAGCTCTGGAAAGGGGGTAGATAGTCAAGGAGGGAGGGAGAAAAGTATCAGAGAAAGAGATAGGAAAGAATAGAGACAGAGATAGAGATAGAGATAGTTAGTCCTGTGAGAATTTTCCAGATTCTTTGGCAAATCTGTAAATATCCTCCAGTTTTAGAGAACGAATATTATTCATTCTCATGACATCGGAACCCAATACTCGTAGCCGTGCTCTAGCAAAGGCAGGACACAGTGAGCTCAGTGCTATCCGCCTCCAAGCATGACAGGCACATTGGGTCCTCAATGATTCCAATGGTGGTCATATGCTGACCCCATGGGTTGTGTCCTGTAATGATGCCGACCATCAACCGAATGTCTTTCCTTCTAAGTTTTAGTAGAAAGTTTGACAGTTTTCTGTTCGGACTTGTCACAAAACACTTTACAGTTCTGCAGCGTTCTAGACCGGACCATCGCTCTTTATGTAGATTTCCTACATAATCGTTGATCCAATTCTTGCTTCCTGCGGGACTGATTCCGATTATTGGCTCTGGCCCCTGTGGGGGCACCGCTGATCCACGGTTGGCCAATTCGTCGGCAATTTCGTTTCCTTGAACACCGGAGTGTCCCGGAACCCATTTAAGTACAAGCCTGTTTTGTCTTGCGACAGAATTAAGCTTCTTCTTACATTCTTGAACAATCTTTGAGGTTTGCTTCGCGTTCTCCAGGGCCTTCAGTGCAGCCTGACTGTCACTGAAGACTCCAATCTGTTTCCCGCTCCATCTCCTCTCGATTATCCATTCGGCAACTTTTAGGATGGCAAAAACTTCTGTTTGGAAAACAGTTGCCATTCCCCCCATAGCATAGTGATACTTATTACTATCGTTTAAGTACCATCCGGCTCCAGACCCTATTTCAGTCTTGGACCCATCGGTAAAGAAAATATCCGTCAAACCTCCCTGCATGCATTCTGGATTGCTCCATTGCTCACGCAATGGAAATCTGACATCAAATTTCCTTCCGAATGAAACTGTGGGTATCAGGTCATCTTTAGGTGCCAAAAACAGTGTATACTGCTCCGACAGCAACTTAAAGATTTCTCTGTGTCCCGAAGTTCCATCTTCGTGCCAGAAACCATATTTATGGAGTCTACACATTGCTTTTATTGCTTCCTGTTGTATCTTAAGATCTAATCCAAGATTACTCCAAGATATTTAACTTTGTTGGAAAGACCAAGTGTCACACCTTTCAGTGTTGGAAGACTGAGTCCATCCAATTTCCGTTTTCTCGTAAACAAGACTATGGTTGGTTTGTTCGGATTAACGGAAAGACCTTGTCTCATGCACCAATCATCGATTTTGTCAAGAATCCTCTGCACTTTCGTGCAAAGCCTCCTTAGGGATTTATCTGATGTTAGCGCACAGACGTCGTCCGCATATGCTTGGACGTGAAAGCCGAGTTCCTGCATCTCCGCTAATAGGGAGTCTACGACGAAGCACCACAGCAGCGGAGAAAGAACACCCCCTTGGGGACATCCTTGCTTGGCCCTGACTGTGATTTGCTCGTCATCGCTCCCACCAGCGGTTAACAGCCTCTCAGAGAGCATGGAGTATATCCATTTTATAATGGCTTGATTAACTCCGTGTCGTTCGGCAGAAGAACATATCGAGCTGAAAGTGGCATTATCAAAAGCCCCCTCAATGTCCACGAACAGGCCCATTGTGTATTCGTCAGCTTCCAGCCCAGGTTCAATCTTGCTAACAAGATCGTGTAAGGCTGATTCACATGATTTTCCACTCTGGTAAGCGTGTTGATTTCTACTAAGTGGACTTCTCGGCAATACCCCCACTCGAATATGTTTCTCCACCACTCGTTCCAGACTTTTCAACATGAACGATGTCAAACTGATTGGTCAACGGCGGATGCTACTGCCAGATATTTTCAGTTCTTTCGCCAATTGATTACCACTTCATCGGGGACTTTGCCCAAGTCCCGTCTTCACTTATTGATCCATTTCACGTGACGTTGCAGTCTTTTGATGACCACCTCCATAATATTTCGCGATACTACCAGTATCATTGTAACGAGTAATGGTGCGATAAACAAAAACTTTGTAGATAAGCAACTTGGCTAACCTAACCTAACATCAGCATCAAATAAGACTAGGACTTGTAATGCCCGAAAATATCCATAATTGTAGAGAGTTCGAAATTTAAGGCCGAATAATTTGAAGCGATTCAGAGATTTTGAGGCAGTCATTTGAAAAAAAAATATTTCAAAATTAAGCCCGAGTTTATTTCTTAGAATCCACTTTTAAGCCAACCTGCCGTCTACATATGTACATATATTTGTATGCAGTTATGTATTTCGAAATTGAGCTCGTAAGCTTCTTACCAACATCAGCCAGCCTTGCTTACCGCGATTCACGTGACTTCGTTGCACATAATTCATTCCACGCCCATCAATATGTAACTGCCCAACTGTCTATTTGCAAATCAAAAAGATACATATCTCTAATCGCATCGTTAAATTGGCAGATTTGTACGATGAAATTGCCCAGTGACGACCATCAATAGCCACTTAATTGCTTCGCTGCTGTCTACTCACCGATTGACGCTGATAAGATTACTTTATATGTATGCATGTATGTATGTATGTGTATGTATGTGTGTGTACGATGTATATGTGTGGGTATGTATTTCATCTGTTTATAAACGTGTACACTCCCCGATGCTTGCATTCTAATTGCCTCATTGTCAAGGTAGCAGCTGCAATTTATTGCGAGTGACTTGATTTAATTTCTACGCTTCAATTGTTGCTGTAACAATTGGTGCAATGGGCGTACACAGTAGATGAGAGAGCAAGTGGAAAAGCAAGCAAACAGAGTGCACCATTCTTAGATTGGCTTTTGCTGTCACTACCGTCATCTAATTAATACACAATGGGGTGTCCGTGTGGCTGATGCAGTTCATCGCTAGCATAGCAGTTTGTAGCAGCTACTTGAGGTCTACTTGCATACTTATGCACTTTACTTACTAATACATGCATGCATACATACATACATACATACATACATACATACATATACACATACATACATATATATGTACATGCACATATAAATACAAAATTACACGTATAAACACATACATACATACTTGAATCCATACGTAAGTATGTATATCTGAAAAGTTTTATATGAAGTTTGCATTTGTCGCAACCAAAGTGGATTTCATTGCTTGCGATTTCCTTTAAAGTATATTTACTGCTTTGTTAGCGCCAATTCTTGCTCACTTTACGAGCAACATAGTCGGAGCTTCTTTTATGGTGCCGCTCTGCGACATTTGCTTGTCAGCGTGCGCTTAGAGTTTGCCACACTGTCTACAGTTGGCTATCATTAGAGTAGAACAACTCCCTTTCGTTGATCTTATTTTCGTTTTTCTTATAGAGCCGCCATTTTAATTGCAGTTCATTTGGTTGTAGGAAATGTTAACCACACGTTGAACGAAAGAAAATTGAGATCAGGAAGTGCGCAGCGGGTTGTCAATGGTGCAGCGGCACCATAAAAACGAAGCAGGATATTTATGCTTTTCCAAAAAAAAAAACTAAAAATAAATAAAAAATACGGTAATTTCATTAAAGTTACAGTTTTTCGTTTTTTTTTTCTTTTTTTCTTTTTATACCTTGGCGCTATTTGAGGTGAAAGTGCCAGCGCGAATTGAGTTATGCTAGCCAATATACGCGCCTTCATCTGCGTGACAATAATCCAATTCATACAAAAGTTTCTTGGAATGTAAATCATTTTTATTGTAATACTAGCATACCCGGCTCGCTGGGCACACTAAAATAGAAAAGATATGGTTTAGAACAAAAAAGATATGGTTTTCATATTATTTATTTCTTTATTCAAGCGCTTTGGCATAAACAATATTTTTTGTTTTTGAGTAAATATATAATGTTGTTGGCTTCCCAAGACGTGAACAGCCAACGTATAGTTGACCATGGGTGAATCCTGGTTCTTCTAAATTCATCCCGCATATTTCTAAAGTTTGCCCTTGTGATTTATTGATAGTTATTGCAAATGCTAAACGAATGGGCAGTCGCAAACGCTTGAATTCAAATGGCAATTCAGGTGGAATCAAAGGAATTCTTGGTATTAGAACGTCTTCATTCTTGAATTTGCCAATTAAAATAGTTGCTTGGATAACATTATTCATCAATCGTTTGACTACTTCATTTTGTTCTTGACGTTCTTCTGATGTCGCGTTATTCCGGGCATTTCTCATGCGCCTATTATTATTTGTCGAACGACCAATATGATTACGTGATTATCTTGGCATTTGTACTGTAATAAACATGATTGTAATTATGGTATTCTGAGATTTTAAAACATGTTTTTTTTTAATTTTGTGGATTATATTTTCGATACATATATGTTTAAAAGCCCAAGTCCACATCGTCAGAATTATTTTACTTTGTTGCGATTTTCTTAAATCATCTCTTTTCTTCTGAAAATTGTTGGCAATTTGCATGATAAGACTATTAATTTTTGCATCAAAGTTACGCATTTTTCGCGCTCTTCTTTTGCATCCTTTAACAATTTCTTTTGTTTTTTCATTTTTTTTACCATTTTTTTTCACTCATGGTGTATCGTAACTTATCGCATATGAACCGAAAAAATAAGTCCACAAAACATAATTTCATTTGAACATTCGGATTTCACATTAAATTCTCAAATTTCGTAAGAAATTATTCACTGTTCCAAAATCCACTCTAAGAAAATTCACAAAAAATGTTTACACTTTGCACTTACGTCTTCTCCTTATGGCAGCCAAATTAGAAAGAAATATTGACACATTGTAACTCACACTGTCAATTTGACAGTTCAGTTCCGCCCCAAGCGTTAAAAAGTAAACGACATTATGGCTGGTTCAAAAGAACGCTGTACGCGTTGCCAGTGTTCCGAATTACAACCAAACTTTACGAAATCCATTTTCAATACTTACTTAACAATGTGCGTAAGTTTGGTTTAATTCGGTGCAAAGACACGGCGGGTCCACGTTTTGGCACATAAAACGTATTAAAGCACTTATCAACAGCTTTCATTTGATACCCATATTGTACATACACAACAAAAGGTTACCCGGGTTCACGCTTTGACCAATATCTCGAGGCCCCAGTGACGGTGCGGCATGAAAAATATTCTATACTAAAGCATTCACCAACAGCTTCCATTTGATATCCATATTGTACAAACACATCCTAGGGTTACCCGGGTCCACGTTTTGGCCTATATCTCGAGACCCTAGTCACGGAACGATATGAAAAATACTCTATACTATAGAAATCATCAACAGCTTCCATTTTCTACCCATATTGTACATCCTAGGGTTACCTGGGTCCACGTTTTGGCCTATTTCTCGAGACCCTGATATCCGATTATTAAAATTTCGAAACACAAACCTTCTCCACATGTGTCACTTCAATGTGGCAAAGTTTGGTTAAAATCGGTTGAGCCATTCTCCGTAAAGTTCATCACAGCGCCAAAAACGGCTGAACTTTTGTATATCTTCTGCTCAAATATGAACGAGACTTTATCAATAAAACGATGACATATGGCAAAAATTAATTTTTTGTTGGATGGTAGGACTGTTATAAGCTTACATGCCAAATTTCAGCGTGATATGTCACATAGTTTGTTTTCTGTGCTACTGTAAACAAGTCAAGCTCGAGTGTGTTTTTCGAATTTAACGATGGAAATTCAAGTTGAACAAAGAATTTGTTTGAAATTTTGTTATTCCAACAAAATTTCGGCTTCAGACGCCTTAAAAATGTTGCAGACAACCTATGGGGACTCTGCTCTATCGCGTGCACGTGTTTTCTAGTGGTACAAAAGTGGCTGCCCGGAGGAGCCGAAACCCAAAAAACCACGCCAAAGTCGCTTAAAAATTAAGGTTATGCTGACTGTTTTTTTCGATTACGAAGGTGTGGTGCACTCGGAGTTCCTTCCGCAAGGCCGATCGGTTAACGCTGCATATTATTTAGACGTTTTAAAGCGTTTGCGCGAGAGCATTCGTCTTAAAAGGAAGGAATTGTGGGACAACAAGTCATGGTTCTTGCATCACGATAATGCACCAGCTCACACATCACGTCTTGTTCGCGATTATTTGAACAAAAATATTGTTAATATCGTTCCGCAAGCACCGTATTCGCCTGATATGGCTCCATGTGACTTTTTCCTCGCACACTGACCAACGTATCGAGTCCCTTACCGCAACCCATAGAGAAGACAAAATTGAGCAAAACTTATCCCGTAGTGAACAGCGTTCTTTTGGTTACACAATTACGCAACACATCGGTTTGTGTGTATTTGTGTTCGGTTGTATCGACACGGTGTTGCCATTGATATTTTTGCATACACACTTTTTCACACATCGGCGTTATTAGTTACAATTTTTCATTGTTTAATAAACCAAAGCCAAAAACCAACGAATGCAAATAGTTCATTTATCTATAATTAACATTATTCAAAAGTGTTTTTAAGTTTATTTTGTAAAAATTATAGTTTTTGTAATTTTATTTTGTAAATGATTTCGAAATGTACTGTTTGGCAGCACTGTCTGGTGAGAGAGCAATCAGCCGACACTTTTCTACGCAAACAATCCAAAATCCCAAGTCAACGATCTACAATACTACAGAACGGTGGTGATTTTTCATTTACCAGGGGCTCTCATTAGTTTCATCGTGTCAGCTGAAAAAACGAACTAGAAGTTGTCATTCCTTTTTTGAATTCCGTTGAGTTAAATACGTTAGTAGGTACTGCCGAGCGGATAAGATCATGTCGTTGGTGCACTCTGGTGAAAATTTGGAACCTGATGGCCCTAGAAGCAGCGAGGCATATAGCCAAAAGAAACGTGGAGCCCAACAAACGAAAGCTGAAGCTTTGAACGTTGATACGAACTGTACTGTCCTGAATGTGCTATCGCTAAATGATGATTGCTTAGCGATTATTTGTGGTCTATTAGGGCTACGAGATCGAATACGTTTTGCGCGAGTATGCAATCGTTTTGAAGAAATAGTCAAAATGTTATCCTGGCGCGCATATAAAAGGTTCGAATTTCATAAACTCTTAGGAATGGCATTATGGGAGATACGCGACTTCTTCCGTTTCGCCGGCAAGAATATTGAACAAGTGTCGGGCGCTGTACCAAATAAAAATCGTCAACACATCATACATTTTATTACAACGTGCTGCGTCAACTTAAAACGAATCACATTATGTGATTGTAAAATAAAGCCCAGTTGTCTGAAGAAATTATTTCGTAGTTTCCATATATTACGGGAGTTACATTTTTATAGATGCGAATTAGATGACCTCTCAATACAATCTCTGCATTATTTGACTCAATTAGAGAGCCTGACACTCTCCCATAACTCGGGGATAACAGGTAAAACGTCTTATGACGAAAAACTTGCTCTTAAAATATGAATACATACATAAATATTTACATTTTCTTTGTTTGCAGGCAAATTTATGAAATCGTTGGTGCAGCTGAAGGTTCTAAAGTTGTATAATTGTGAAAATATTAAAGCTTCCAATTTGATTGAAATATGCCGTTCCATGCCAAATTTAAAATCGCTTGACATACGTGGCTGTGACGGGCTATCACCAATCTTTTTCGACAGCATTTTAGAACATTGTCGGCAACTCGAAATATTGAAAATATCTTGCCCATATGTTCCATATGAGCATGTATCATTATTACCTCGACTGAAACACATTGAATTGCTACGCGACACATCTTGTTCGGGATCACATACACAGATTTTTTTCAAATTAGTCGAAAATAAGTCGCAGCAATTAGAAACCTTAAAAATCTCTGGCAGAAATTTAATCAATCCGCAAGAAATAAGTTTCATATCAAAATTGAAAAATCTGAAATCATTACATTTCGATAATATTCAAGAAATCGACGCTAATGCGCTTCGAAAACTTTGCCAATTAGAGCAACTTGAAGAGCTGACTCTCAAAAACAGTTGGAATTTAACAAATGAAGCTCTGATAAAACTGTTGCGAAGTTGCAAGCATCTGCGTCACTTAAATATAGAATTTTGCGACCAAATTACTTGTGAATTCGTCTTAGAAGCCATAAATATATTAAACGACCGTAAAGACGGATCTCAACTTCCGTTCGTTCTTTTTGTATTCCGATCATCTATACGTAAATATGGAATGTCAGAGGTGTGTTTGAAGAATACTGACTATTGACAATAGCGGTAATTTTCGTATCTTTTAACTTTTTGCTTTCATGCAGTGTCAGAAATACATGGAGGCTGAGAAAGAGTCACTTATCAAAATAGTGTTCGAACCATTAGCTGTTGATATGGGAATTCCTGAAGACGAAACTTGTGACAGCTGGCTGTTGGAAGAACCTGGCACGATTGGTTTCCAATGAAATCTGTATCTGCATCTAATCGTATGACATAGTAGCTTAAGTTAATTTAATATTAAACAATTATGCAATAAAATATATAAGTAGTGACGATAATACTAAAATAGTACACGCTATTAAGAAAACAATTTAATTTTTACCGTAAGTCGACTTATGCTGGAAACAGTTATCGACGTACGTAGTCCCCTACCGCAGCCCCTTCTTCTTCTTATTAGTAGCACTTGTTGGCAAGAGAGATTCTACGTTGGATTTCAAGGCTGACATTGTTATCGGTGTTAATGCTGGTTCCTAAAACACGAAGTCTTTTACAACCTCAAAATTATAACTGTCAACAGTGACGTGGGTGCCGATACGCGAGTGCGCCGACTGTTTTTTGAAGACAGGAGGTACTTCGTTTTGTCCTCGTTCACCACCAAACCCATTCGCTTTGCCTCTTTATCCAGTTTGGAGAAGGCAGAACTAACAGCGCGGTTGTTAAGGCCGATGATGTCAATATCATCGGCATACGCCAGCAATTGTACGCTCTTATAAAAAATTGTGCCTGAGCGATTAAGTTCTGCGGCTCGCACGATGCTCTCCAACATCAGGTTAAAGAAGTCACACGACAGCGAGTCACCCTGTCTGAAACCTCGTTTGGTATCAAACGGCTCGGAGAGGTCCTGCCCAATTCTGACGGCGCTGCTGGTGTTGAGCAACGTCATCTTACATAGCCGTATTAGTTTTGCGGGGATACCAAATTCAGACATCGCGGCATACAGGTAACTCCTTTCCGTACTGTCGAATGCAGCTTTGAAGTCGACGAAAAGATGGCGTGTGTCGATTCTCCTTTCATGGGTCTTTTCCAGTATTTGGCGTATTGTGAATATTTGGTCGATGGTAGACTTTCCAGGTCTGAAACCACACTGATAAGGTCCAATCAGTTGGTTGACGGTGGGCTTCAGCCTTTCACACAATACGCTCGCTAGAACCTTATAGGCGATATTTAGAAGACTAATCCCGCGGTAATTGGCAGAAATTGCAGGATCGCCCTTCTTATGGATTGGGCAAAGCACACTTAAATTCCAATCGGCAGCCATGCTTTCATCCGACCCTATTCTGCATAGGAGCTGATGCATGCACCAGCTCCTCGCCGCCATGTTTGAATAGCTCACCCGGAAGTCCGTCGGCGCCCGCGGCTTTGTTGTTCTTTAGCCGTGATATTGCTATTCTCACCTCGTCATGGTCGGGTAACGGAACGTCAATCCCATCGTCAAAGATTGGGGTATCGGGATCTTCACATTCTCTATGAAATGCGCAGCTGTCACCGTTTAACAGGTTCGAGAAGTGTTCCCTCCATAATTTAAGATTGCTCTGTACGTCAGTCACCAGATCGCCGTCTTTGTTCTTACAGGACAACGCCCCGGTCTTAAAACCTTCTGTAAGCCGCCGAACTTTCTGGTAAAATTTTCGGGCGTTGTTCCTATTGGCCAGCATCTCAAGCTC
Organism: Anastrepha fraterculus; assembly: GCA_037575425.1. Classification (NCBI taxonomy): domain Eukaryota; kingdom Metazoa; phylum Arthropoda; class Insecta; order Diptera; family Tephritidae; genus Anastrepha; species Anastrepha fraterculus. Next base: position 45,037 of record JAYXIM010031861.1, on the reverse strand, counting down.
CTCGCACTCACGTATTTCGGCCTCTCGTTTCTTCTGTCGGATAATACGTCTCTCTTCCTTTTTCAGCTCTCTGTAGCGATCCCACATGGCTCGCGTTGCGCCCGATCGCAGCGTGGCTCTATAGGCGGCATCTTTTCTTTCGGCGGCAGCATCACATTCCTCGTCGTACCAATTGTTTTTTCGGGCTCGCCGGAATCCGATTTCTCCTTCGGCGGCGGTACGTAGGGAACGAGAAATGTTGCTCCATTGCTCGCGCATGCCGGTGTGTTGGGCAGTGCTCTCCGAGAGCAGGAGTGAGAGTCGAGTGGCGAATCTTCTGGCTGTCTGTTGTGATTGCAGCTTTTCGATGTCGAACATTCTTTGCGTAGGTAGTTGTTCGTTTTTTGCTGCACAGAGGCGTGTGCGCAGTTTGGCTGCAACAAGGTAATGATCCGAGTCGATGTTGGGTCCTCGGATCGTACGTACATCTAATACACTAGAAGCGTGTCTTCCATCTATCACAACATGATCGATCTGGTTTCGCGTTTTTCGATCAGGGGACAGCCAGGTAGCTTGGTGGATCTTTTTATGCAGGAATCTGGTTCTGAATACTACCATGTATCGGGCCCCGGCGTAGTCGATCAGGCTCTGTTCGTTACTGGATGTTTCGTTGTGCAGGCTGAATTTTCCGACTGTGGGACCAAAAATTCCCACCCTGGCGTTGAAGTCGCCAAGCACGATTTTTATGTCGTGGCGGGGGCAGCGCTCATAGGAACGTTCCAAGCGCTCATAGAAAGAATCTTTGGTCGCATCGTCCTTCTCTTCCGTCGGGGCGTGGGCGCAACTTAGCGAGATGTTAAAAAATCGCGCTTTGATGCGGATTATTGCGAGACGCTCGTCCACCGGAGTGAACGACAGTACTTGGCGACGAAGTCTCTCCCCCACAACAAATCCGACACCGAATTTGCGCTCCTTTACATGGCAGCTGTAGTAGACGTCGCAAGGTCCTATGTTTTTCTTACCTTGCCCCGTCCATCGCATCTCTTGGATGGCAGTGATGTCAGCCTTTACTCTCACGAGGACATCAACCAGCCAGGCAGAGGCACCTTCTCCATTAAGGGACCGGACATACCAGGTACATGCCCTCAAATCGTATTCCTAATTTCGTTTGCAGGGGTCGTCATCAGTGTTGGAAGTTCTCATCCGAGGCTTTGTTGCTGTTTTCATTGGGGGGCTTTTTAAGTGGCGGGTCCCAAACCCAGCGCACAACCATCTATGCTGGGATGCTTCGCCTTCTCACGTTAGCTCACTCCCGAACGGGTGTTCGGAAGCTAACCAGAGGATACGTGGGCTAATCCCGGACGTTGTGAGCTGCTTGAACCATATGTAGAAGAATCGTCCTGGCCACTCCCAAGTGAATGGCGATCAGTAACTTTCCCCACTTGCGTGGACTTCTATCCTCCATTTTTTTTTTTTTTTTTTACCGCAGCCCCTAGAGAGCACAAAATTGAGCAAAACTCATCCCGCAGAGAACAACTGCGTTCGTTTAGTTACATAATTACGCATTACTTCGGTTTGTGTGTATTTATGTTCGGTTGTATCGACACAGTGTTGCCATTGATATTTTTGCATACACACTTTTTTACACATCCGCGTTATTAGTTAAAATTTTTCATTGTTTCATAAACCAAAGCCAACAACGAAAAAACGAATGCAAATAGTTCATTTATCTATAATTAACATTATTCAACATTGTTTTTAAGTATTTCAACAAATATTAAAATTTTTCAAGTTTATTTTGTAAATGATTTCGATTTGATTTCTATTTGGCAACACTGTGCGTCGAAAAAGCAATCCTGAGAGGAATTTTCAAAAATCCTGCGATAAAATCTACGATACGGAAGGGAAGTAATTTTTCATTTACATGGGGTTCTCATTAGTTTTGTCGTAACAGCTGACAGGGGAGTGCGTTTATGTCGGTGACTGTTTGCAGCATTAAGCTATATGGCACACGCCCGGAGAAATGTATTTATGAACTAATTTAAATGCCGTTTTCATTTATAACCTACAGATTACTGGTGAGTGACGCCAATGTTGGGCAGGCGCCGATGGAGCAGCTTACTCAATTGGTTCGTTACATACTGCGTATGAGCAGCGATAAATATATATTAATAATTTCTATCAAGTCTTCGAACATTTTTACAACTCTAATTTTGTTTGAAATAAATATAAAATAATGAAATATGAATGATTTGAAATCTTAATAAGGGTATTATTATTATTATTTATTTGTTATCTATAATTAAAATTACAAAATAACTTTTAAGCGCAAGCTACCAAGGCTATCGGCTTAGTCATATGGCTATAATACTTATTTCTAAAGGTTTAAATTAAGTGAAAAATTTTAATATCTTTTAGAAAGTCAACAATTAGTCTTATATTAGATTCTGAGGGGTGTCGTAGGATTAGCGGGAGTGTGTTTGAAATGCTTGAGAGCGTTGAGCGTGAAGATTTGGGCAATCTGATAAAATATGCTGAATTGTTAGGCTGTTATTGTTGCAGAAGTGGCACTTGGGTTGAGATTTCGATTGCAAAATATATTCATGCGTTATAAGTGTGTGCCTCAATCTGAGGCGTATGAAGCATCTGTGCACCGAGAGGGTTTGTATAATATAAGATGTTTCCGTAGAGCGTTAGAGTAATAGGTTTTTAGTGACTTCACATCAAATGGCATAAAGACGTGAAGACAGTCTTTTAACGAGGATTTTGCAGCTAGGTCTGCTTGTTCATTGCCCAAGATACCTGAGTGAGATGGGATCCACATCAGTTTTATTTGCGCTCATAAGTAGTTGTTGCACCGATTGTAATGGGCTTCAACCAACTTAGCATTTGTTGGTTTCTTTGGCCATTTGTAGTGCCGAGATTAATCCCTGTAGTTCTGCGTCAAATATGTTTGCATATTGTGGTAGTAATCCGTGGGGTTGTGTTAGACCATTCTCGACAGCAAATGATATACCGTCTTTTTGTTTTGACCCGTCGGTAAACAGAAAGCTCCATCCTTCCTGCTTTAGTGGAGTAACGATACTAGTGTATAGCTTTTGAAAATTAGATTGACACGTCTTGTCTTTGTGGTGGAGTGTCAACTCATTGATAAATATCTTGCTGTCAAGTTCCCATGGTGGGATTTTTGCTGGCATAAGTTTTGGTGGGGAAAAACTTAATTTGAGAAATTCTGCAGGTTCCTTTATCTCGCACAAGGCGTATTTTCTTTTTATGGCCGTTTTTCGTTTGTTAAGTAGTTGGATTTCACGACTTAGTACGTTTGGTGAGTAGGAGTAGAGTTTGTAAATTATACGGCTTCTGAGATATTTTATTCTGGATTCGATTGTCTGAAAGCCTCCTTCGGTTAGCAAGTTCTTTATTGGTGTAGTTCTAAATGCTCTTAGGCTTCTTCTCACAGCAGAATGGTAAGGGCCTTTGATCATCTTGAGGTGATTTTTAGAGGTGGTGCCATAGATTTGTAATCCATAGTCAATTTTGCTCAGAATTGTTAGTTTGATGATATCGATTAAGGTGTTAGTATGTACATAACTTTTTTTTTGAGGATAGATATTTTATAATATTCAGCCTGGTAGCTAGTGCGTTCCTTATATTAAAACAATGATACTTAAAGTTATATTTGGAATCAAATGTTACACCTAATATTTTCATATTATTATCGTTAGGTATAGTATAGTTGTTAGTTTTGAGATTTATTTCGCTACAATTTCGTTTTTTGCAAATATGCAAATGTTTGCATTTATTTAAGGAGATTAGGGCGCCCGATGGTAGTGACCAGTTGTTTATGGCATTTAAGGCGTTATTGAAAGACTCTTCAATGTCTGAGGTTTTTGTTTGGGTGGAAATGAGGAAAAGGTCTTCGGCAGATAAGCAGTGCTTGATGTTACTCATAAGTCAAGTCTGCTTATGTCGTCGTCGAAAAAGGAGACATCAGAATTCGTTTTAGAGGTATGGTTCCTTCGGCAAATTTTCTTATTTTGATCCCTAGAATATGTTTTTCACAGAGCAATGGGCGATTTTTTTGCCTCCCTACAAATCGACCCGGCCTAATATAGATACAATGGTTAACGGATATTGAAGATTAACTTCTACGGCAACTGCTGAGATGTTAGAGGTGATATTTAAGATTTTATGTGGGACACTTTTGTGCACTAGTATGGCACAGCCTTGCTTAGCGTTAGTTATATGAGGGAAATTATGAAAGTGCGCTGAGTATTGTTTTGGTGGATGTGGAAGGTAATTGTGTTTAAGGTGAGTTTCCTGGATACATATAACGTGGGGTCTGCGATATTTTATTAAGAGTTCTAAATCTTGGTAGTTGTTGAGATATCCTTTAATATTCCATTGTAGAAGATTAAGTACCATAATGTATAATATTAATTATAATTCACTATAAAAGCTGTTAAATGAAAACAGCTCATAGTGTAGGCTCGTCGTGATCTATTTCTATATCATCAACTTGAACCTGAGAGACTGATGTAGAGTGGAGTTGATAATGTACATAATTCATGCAATCATCGGGCAATTGGTAAGAAAGAGTTTCTAAGGGGTTTAATAGTATTTGTAAACGTGTGATCAATTGGATTACCGATTGAGTTATTAAAAGAGTTTGCACTGAGGTGAGGCGTATGCTCTGTGAGTGCCCGGGCACTCATATCTGAGTTGTTTATTGTAAACGAGCTGAAGTTATGTGATGGTATGCTGTGAGATGTTGGAGTGAGTGAGCTAGTTTTGTTCGGCTGTGTTACGAGAGATGATGATTCTTGTACTGTAGTGCTTTTGTTATTTTTAAGAAAGTTGGGGGAGAGAGATGCGAAGTGTGTTGTGGTATTATCTTCTGAATTGAGTGAGTGCTTGGGTGTAGGGAGTGCGGGTGGCTTATTCGTGTTTATGTTATTTGGTGTGTTTTGAGAAGTGTCAGAAGTTGTTGTTTTTGAGATAGGATAAGATGGTGAATTTTCGGCGGTTCTACTGGGTAGTAGGACAGGGGAAGGTTCGGAGGTTATTGCGGATGCATACGTTTGTTTTCCATTGAGAGAAAACGGGTTTTGTAGCTTGAATAGCCGCTTGGCTTCGTTGAAGTTACACTTATTTTGCGTTTTAATTTTCAATATTTGTTTTTGCTCAATGTATTTAGGACAGTCTCTAGCTGAAGCGGGGTGTCGCCCAAAGCAGTTGGCTCACATTTTGCTGACTATTACGACAACGCATTGATGTTGGGAAATGTTCTTCTACTTTTAGGGAATACTATGCAATGTCGATATCTTGGGGGACTTTATAAAGGTGAAATGTAAGAACCATGCGTCCTGTTGGCATTGGATTTCCATTCACTTTTTTTCACTAAATGGTACCTTTACACGTGTTAAGTGATTCGTGGAGGGACACAGATATTGGGCATAAGCCACCAAGATTTTTACATTTCATGAACTTTTCAGCTACCTTTTTTCGATTTTGTAAGTAGTAATAAGCTGCCGTCCTTGAGAATGCTTACGGAGCTGTACTCTGTACTTATTCCGTCAAGGGCATTCTTTTTAGCGAACACACTATACTTGGAAATTTTGTTGTTTTCCTCAGAGGATTTTATAATGATGAATTTTGGATCATTTTGGTTAACAGTTTTGGTGATTGGCGATGATAGGGATGGGTAAAGGTCTTTATTTGCACTAATTGCTTTTTTTCGATTCGATTTGGGGGGAATTGACAAACTACCAAGATATAACTCGAGAATAAATTTAGCTACTTAGGCGAAATTAAATCAAAGCACTTTTTTGACGGACGAAATCGGTGAATGCTCATTTCTCATATAATGCCCGCTAACTTCATGCTTGCATCAGACTTTTTTATCATCAGCTGAATCATTATCATCCGACTTACTTTTATCAATTGGTACCCCATCAACCTGTGCAGTGGTTATAGGTCTCTCCAGAGACAAATTTAAGGAGCGATGGCATATCGAGGCCATTGCACCCCACGCGCGTACAACACCAAAGACTTCGGCATAAAACTCCACCTTTTGGAAACCATCCGTATAATTAAATTCTCTATTCGGGAACCGAACATTATCAAGTTACCTTTGTTCAATTTTCCAAGACTCAGCTTTGCCTTTTAGTTTAGTCGAGAGTCGTATTTTTTCAAGCAAAACTTAATCAGCTCTTTATTCTATTCTAATACGTTGTATAGTTTACAGGGTCCGGCACTCTAAGTGTAATCAACTGTCTGTTAGTTGGCTAAATGACCTTCTGAAGTATTCTTTAGAAGTGGTTCCACTTCGAGTGCTGGACCCTGTCTATTGTTACTGAACTAGCATGAGACGAACCGAGTGAGCCTTTGTGTGGGCTACCATTCGGTCGCTCCCTGTCAAGCATTGGCTAACCACCGGGTGCATTTTTGCCATGAATAATATTATCGTTAACTGTTCGATTGTTCAAAGGTCGCACAAGAAGTAGGTTCCTTCGCTTGAAAAACAAAATCGGAGGAAAAGGTTAGCCAAGCACTCAACAACGCTTCAGATTTTTCATAGAATGGCAATAGGTCTTCTAATAATTATTAGAAACTCGTTCACCCCACATCTACCTGCAATATGTCTGTAACCAGGTACCCAGTGAGCTTAATATTAAAGAATTCGGATGCGATCGAAAGAGAAGGAAAGCATTCTCCGATCAGTTACGAGTAAACCATCATCAAACTCAGGGCCCTAATTGCCGCTCGGCGGTAGGAATAGATATTTACATCCCTTAAGATGAATATACAAGGAAGCAGCCAATCAGCTGCCTCTTCGCCAATCCTTCCATCCAACTACAAGCCATCCGTGAAAAGGTTAACCAGGCCCTTTCTTCAAATGCGGTATCCCGTCTGCTCTTCCCTTGACTGTGAGTGGAGAATATTTCGCTTAGACCAAGCGGGGATGTGCATTGATTAGTCACCAGGGGAATGAGCTCAAAGTTTCTGAGAATACTTGATTGTCCGTAAGCGAGGTCAAGCCTGTAACCAAAGCCTTTCAATCGAATTGGGGCACCTACAGTCACAGTTTTGCCTGCTATGTCCATAGATAGTACAGAGATAAAAGTCGATCTTTGGGCTTCCTCCACCGATGTCCTCCTCTCCAGCGAGTTACACAGTCAAGAACTCCATACAACAGAATTGGCTTATAAGTTCTATAAATCCAAATTACAACACTCGGCGAAAATACCCATATTTTACCAAGGAAACTGTTGCTTTATTGAGGTACTGGGATGCCAGCTATATTAATTTCCAAAATAAATAATTTCACAAGACTATTAAAATACACTTCCGTTGCCTCTGCCCGTGCCACGATTACGTTAAGAACTTGAAGTTAAAGTACAGACACTTCAAACTTTGAGAAATTTTGAGCTCATACCCTCTAGGGTTTAGTATTTTTTAGTATTAGTCAGTTTAAATTGTATTTGAGTGTCAGCGGAGTTTTCCCCTTTTCATATTCCTTCAAGCGAGAATGTGCAGCATCCAGAACCGGAATGGAAAGTTTTGTGGAAAAGTTTTTCACGAAAAGATCTCCCTTCTCCCCAAGCGAATCTTTCCCTTTTCACGTCCCTTCAAAGGAGAATGACCAAGATCCAGAGGCTGGATGGAACGTTTTGTTGAAAAGTTTTTTACGGAAAGCTCTTTTTTCTCCACAAGGGGATCTTTCCCTTTTCTCGTTCCTTCAAGAGAGAATAGGCAAGTTCCAGAAGCTGGATGGGAAGTTTTGTGGAAAAGTTTTCCACGAAAAGCTCTCCCTTCTTCCCAAGCGGATCTTTCCCTTTTCACATTCCTTCAAGGAAGAATGGGCAAGATCCAGAAGTTGAATGGAAAGTTTTTCACGGTAAGCTCTCCATTCTCCCTTTTCACATTCATTCAAGGGAGAAAGGGGAAAGATTCAGATGCTGGTTTTCAAAAAAGTTTTTCACGGAAAGATCTTCATTCTCCCCAAGCGGATCTTTCCCTTTTCACATTCCTGCAAGGGAGAACGAGCAAGATCCAGAAGCTTGATAGAAAGTTTTTAAATTTGGGTTTCTAGATCACTGAATGCGCCCCAATCGGAGGAACATGCCTTCAGCATGCAGATTGCCCTCTTGAATAGTTTAGGACGCAATCAAGAACATCACTCTCCGTTCAAAGAGATGTTGGGGATCCCTGTAGCTATCTGGAATGCTCTTTTCTATATGGAGCACAAGAATTATTATGTAATACCTAAATGGATAATAGTAAGGTGCTTCTGGTCAGAGCAGCACGGAACAAGCTTGTAAGGTTAACAAAGTCAAAAATTTTGTGTGCGTTGAGTTTTAACCGGGCATTGCCCGATAGAAAATTCTTTGGATAAAACTGGACACTACCACGAGTAGTTTTGCGATAGCTACATTCATGAAGTGGACTCTTTAGCCGAATGGGTTGGTGCGTGACTACCGTTCGGTAGTACCCAGTTTGGAAACTCGCTGTGGGCAACCATTTTGCGGGGGCAACATCAAATCTTATTGCAGCTGGATAAATGAAATTATTAGTAGTTAGCGAGATTTTTCTTTGCACCTGACTTTGTATGACTCGGTGAGATCCGTCCCAGCTTTTATGGCGTTGAATAGGCTGCTTAACGACGTCATTTCATTTTAATACTTTTCGATCAATTTAAACGAACATTCCCGTAATCATTTAAACACAGTGATTTATCACCAACTCAACACCTGTTGGCTTAGTCTGTAGAACAAAGAAATTTATGTCAAAAAACAAACAAAAAATTCAAACAAAGCTGATACACTCCCACCAGCCACCTGACAACGGCCAACCAAACATTTGCTGCACTTATGTAATTCCTTCTAAACCTGCCGTGTGGCAACTTTAATTAAATTTTCTTTTGTTGATGTGAACAAATGGAAAATGGCATTTGCGTCGCCTGCCACTCGTAGAAGCTCAAGCGAGTACTCTTTTTATCTACGTGCAGTGAAAATGAGAGGCTGCGCATGCGCAAAGGCAAATTTCAGCGCTTGATTTGTTGGTATTACGCGCAACTCCACCGTCTAGCTATGGTCGTGGCTGTCGGAAATCTCGTCCGCTTGGTGAGCAATGCGATACAAATGCCACACTAATGACGTTAATAACATTTCTATGTAAATGTAAATGTTCGCTGCGATGCCAGAAGAACGCCGGCTGCCTGTCGTATGCAGTTTCAGTGTGTATGTAAGTGGAAAAATGCAGTCAAGGCGACGCAAATGTGGCATGTAACCATGGCTGTAGCTTTGCATGCACCACTAGTGTGTGTTGCTCTAAGTGATTGTGCCACATTAAAGTTCTGATCCTCAATTTGCATTTTAAATAGCGTAAATGTTGTGCGGCAAGTAGGTATGCTGACAATGCCGCAGTAACTAAGAAAGGTGGCAAGAAAGCAATCTCGACTAGCTACCATACGCATGGTTGTATGTATATTTATATGTATGTCGCTTAAGCACATACATGCCCGTATTTATGCTGACTACACTTGTATTTGTGTGTGTGTGTATATTTGTGCAAGTACTCCTACTTACGGCCCAGCGAAAGGAAGTTTTAAAAAGCTGATTAAGGAAGTAGCCAACAGCCGTTGGGCATTCGTTGTTGATGGCTCGAGCAGCGGGTGTCGTGTAGAACATAAATCAAGTTTCTGAGCAGCAGCAAGTGGCCGGACAGTAGAGATATATTTCTACCTAGTAGGCACTTACTCAGTCAAAGCGGGCGTTGGAAAACATGTTTACGCGACATTGTTGCTGAGACAACACTTGGCAGCTGAGCCGCTGGGCCGCTGGGTGTTAAAAATGATGTAAAAAATGTTGAAGGCGCGAAATATGTTTGTGTTTATAGAAATTTTTTTTTTTTGTTTTTTTTTGTTCACTTACAAAACAAACGTTATGGTATCTATATGGTTCAATAAACAGACGAAAAACTTACGACGGAGAATTAATAATAATAAAAGTTTCGGGCAGTTTCTTAAATTTTAAGAAAATCAACTTTTTATGAATTATAAAATAATTAGGAAGCCGAGTACGAAATGAAAAAGCGCACTTTAGGTGTGCTGCAGGAAATTCACTAAAATCTGTAAACTCTTTACAAAACTTTTGGTTGCAAACTCTTTATAATTTATAGGTTAAAAATTTAAATCTTACTTTTGTGTTTAACTAAACTTAATGAAAAATGAAACTTAATGAAAAATCTTTATTTATTCTTGTAAATCAATTTTATCCCCTTCAAAATAATCCCCTCTCGATGAAATACACTTATGCCAACGATTTTTCCAATCCCCGAAACATGCCAAATAGTCCATTTCCGGTATAGCCATCAGCACCTTCTTCGATTCAGCTTTTATCTCCCCAATTGGCTCGAAACGCGTTCCCCGGAGTGGTCTCTTGAGTTTTGAGAATAGCCAGAAGTCACACGGAGCCAAATCAGGCGAATACGGTGGTTGCGGAACGATATGCGTGGAATTTTTGGCGAAATGGTCACGAAGAACGAGTGCAGTGTTAGACGGTACATTATCGTGATGCAAAAACCAAACGACATTTGACTTTTCGTAGGCCCAAATGGTCTTTCAAAATGGTTTTCACAGATCCTTCTGATATTCCGATCATATCAGTAAGGTCTTTAACAGTCAACCGACGATTTTTGAGCACTAACTCCTTCACTTTATTGACGTGTTGGTCATCTGTTGACGTCGATGGTCGTCCGGAGCGCTCCAAGTCATCAACACGTTCTTGACCCTCTTTGAAGTCTTTGTACCACTTATAAACATTTTTCTGCGACATTGTCGAATCACCAAATGCCTTCTGCATGCTAAACGTTTCCGCAGCCGAAATTTCATTCCGCAAACAAAATTTGATGGCACTTCTCTGCTCAATCAAATCAGACATTGTAAAAATCGAAAAATGCACTCTTGGTCGTTTGGTAAACACAAGCGTAAATATATTACTGATAATGACATTCACATGAAAGTTAGCCCAGATGTTATTAACAGTGCTGCCAACTCATGAAAAAAATAACTAGAGCGAAATTTTAATCCCGCGAAGTTTGACAAATAAATTCACCTTACTTTTTGCCCTCGGTAGTATATATATAATTGGCGCGTACACCCTTTTTGGGTGTATGGCCGAGCTCCTCCTCCTATTTGTAGCGTGCGTCTTAGCTACGGCGGCCACCGACCCAAAAATTTAATCCTTCAAGCCCATGAATATTCTTATCTGGAAGACCAATGGCCTATCAAAACGTATATTGGAACTAAAAACTCTGCTTAAATCGCACGACATAGATATTCTCCTGATCGCTGAAACTCACTTTACCGATAAGAGCTACTTTCGAATCCCAAATAACAAGAAGCACATGCCGGCTCTGCTATTTTCATAAAAATTAATATGAAGCACTACAGCATAAACTCTTTTTGCACAGAAGCTATTGAAGCCACAAGTATAGTTGAAGAGAGTTCGAATGACCCTATCACAATCTCATCAGTGTATAGCCTACCCCCAAGCATGCTATCAAAACAAAGGAGTATGACCTTGGAAACAGGTTTCTAAATAGCTGGAGGAGACTCTAACGCCAAACACACTCATTGGGGATCCCGTCTCTCTACCTCAAAAGTTGGCCAACTATTGGCAGGCATCACGAAATTGAAGATCACCACAGCCTCCTCGGGCTCTCCAACGTACTGGCCCGCTGGCACAAATAAAATACCAGATCACATCGACTTTTGTGTAGCGAAAGGTACCAGTGAAATAACCTGCAGGCTGCAGCTTATGTTACGAACCATCCTCCGATCACTCTTCCGTATTTGTCACATTAAATAAAGATTCAGCTGAATCACTTGCTCACTGTCATTTCCATAACAGTAAATCCGACTGGACGTATTTTCATTACTTACTTCTTACCTTATTACTTCAACCATTCACTTAAAACACCCACTCAAGAGCAATGAAGACATCATAAATGCTGTCAAGCACTTCAATACTTATGTGCAGCATAGAACTCAACACCTCACCTGTCTCACCAAGCAACATCACACACAAATATCTCTTGAGATGAAATAAAAATTGAAGGAAAAACGACAAGCAAGAAAAACATGGCAAAGAAGCAGACACCCTGAGGACAAAAAGACACTCAACTCACTTACTCAAGAACTCAAATAGCTTCTTAAAAACGAGCACAACTCTCAGCTTCAGAATTATCTCATTAAGAAACTTAATGCAACCCATACCACTGACTACTCTCTATGGAAAGAGATAGAGATAGAAAGACAGATAGAAAAAAAATGTAAAAAGGACAACCCTAGCACAATAATCCATTAAAAAGGAAACTAACAAATGGGCTAAAACAGATATAGAGAAGACAAACGCGTTTGACGGATATTTAACCCGAATATTCTGCTCCCACGAAATCAAACCCTCTGCAACTATTGTTGAAAAAGTAAAAGATACCTAGAACACACACATTAGATGGACCCAACCATAAACAAAGTCTCAAAATATTACAATAAGTTAAAGAAGTAATAAAAACACTAAAAAAAAAGAAGGCCCGTAGATGTGACCTCATAACAGGAGAAGTACTGAAACAACTCCCAGAAGAAGTACTCACTTTCCTTACTTACATATACAATTCTATTATATTTTCCGGTTTTGTTCTCCTTCAATGGAAAGTAGCTCAAGTAAAAATTATCCTCAAACCAGGAAAAAGCGCTGAACAAGTCGAGTTATACCGGCCCATCAGCCTATTGCCTGTTGCTCCAAAAGTAATGGAATCCCTTTTTCCCAAAAGAATGATATACCTATAATTGAAGAAAGAAATATAATCCCGAATCGCCAATTCGGTTTCAGGGAAATACACAGTTCCATCGAACAAGTCTATAGAGCCACAAACAGCATACATGAAGCATTTTCTCGATATAGGTATCTCTAGCCTTTTATCGCGCTTGGCATGATGGCTTACTCTATAAAATAAAAGACACTCTTCCAATAAATTATTACATATTTATTAAGTGCTACCTCAAAAATCCATATGTCTTTGTGAAATAAGGCGAGGAATAGTCTGAAATGTTGCTGGTGTACTACAAGGCAGTATTATGGACCCCATCCTATAATTGTTACACACATACGATCTACCAGCTTCTGAAGAAACAAAAGTCGGAACGTTCGCGGATGACACTGCCGTACTCACAATTGACTCCCACCCCTTCTTCTCAAGTCACTTTCAAACTAAATCGAAAAACGTGCGCGCCCATTAAGCTCAATAATGTAATTATTTCCTAAACCTATATCTTCACCAAACGTAAGGCGATAGAAATGAAACTCCAAAGCTTCTATTGGCTACTTAATCAAAATTTTCATGTTTCTCTCGGAAGAAAGCTCTCACTTTACTCAGCTATCTTGAAACCTATATGAACAAATGGCATTCAACCTTGATGCACTGCAGCTAACTCAAACATCGAAATACTTCAAAAATTTTAGTTCAAAAGGCGCATGATCTCACACCAAGGCAGCAACAAGTGAGACTTGAGAGAGCGAAGGAGTTGCTTCGCTTGGCCGAAAGCTGTCAATTTCCGAACATTGTGTTTTCTGACGAGAAAATTTTTCAAAGTGAGCATTTCGTAAACTCCCAAAAACGTTCATTTGACCGACCGTCCATAAGGGAATTTGAGTATTTGATTGGCCACCAGGAGGCAGCACCCGCAATAGATTATGGTTTGGCCGCTGTAACCGCAGATAGGTGCTCTGCAATCGTTTTCATCGAGCCTGGCGTCAATGTGAATGCGAAATATTATCGGGAAAGTACTCTGGAGGGTGCTTTGAAGCCGTGGGCAGACAAACATTTCGATAGTAGATCATGGACGTTTCAACAGGACCCGGCACCGTTTCACAAAACTCGAGTGAACCAAGATTGGCTAAAGAATAACGTTCTGAACTTCATAACACCCACATAATGACTCTCAAATTCACCAGATGCGAGTGCCATGGGTTATTCTTTTTGGGCCATTTTGGAGAGAAATACCTGCAAGTCACATTCGGTCTCAAGGTCGTAATCAAGGCAAAAGGTGTTCATATCGAGTAAAAGTAAATTAACTCTTAATTGTGTATTATTTTTACATATTTTTTTACTTTGAATTGAACAAAAGTAGATTTACAAAATAAATTTATGGCCTTTTCAATTGGTCACTCTTTGAGTGCCGAACCCTGTAAGATTTATAAAAGTAGAAAATAAGTTTTGATGATTTCGCATGTGGTTTTTGCCATAATATCTGAGAATTTCATATAAAACGAGAAATGGCATAAAATTATACAGTTTTCAAATAATTGTCTTCTTATTTTCCTATCAGAAAAATACAACGAGACACCAATGATTCAAATTAGTTTTCATTTTGTTATACTGTGACACCTTGAAATCCGATGGAGAATCTCCTTTGCGAACAAGTGGTGGACCGCAAGAAGCAAGACTGAATAAGTAATTTTGTGATATGTCAAAACAAAAAAGGATATTTCAAAAATGACGACTAGATGTCAGTAGTGAATAATTCCGAGATGGTACCTTTGTTTTATATCATGTTTGATATTTATCAAGCAGACAGATAAAAAATCTCTCACGATAGAACCCGTTGAAATTATTGAATCTTTTTATGAAATGGTCAATCTTTAAGAACAAAATACCTCAAAGCTCATAATTTTTTTTGGTTGAAAATTCGTCGGACTGAGTCGACAGTTCAAAGGTTGATGGAAAGATTTCAAGAAACTGGTTATGTCGACAATAGAAAAAGGGCAGGCAGACCATCTATATGGTGACTCTTGCAGTAATCGGGGAACATTTATTTAATTACCATTACCGCCCTTTTCCACATTCATTTACACTCTATCTGTTGCCCAAAAAGTTATACGCCTTTAATGCATTGGAATGCCTTCAAAAAAAAAAAAAAAATAAACTCTAACCAAAAGCTCACAAATAGTTAATTCTGACTTTAATATCGCTGCTAATGTTTTTAATCGTCTAGTGCTAATGTTTTATATACCTGGCCGCAGGCAATTCACGTTTACGCCACAGATCCTTGCTGCGAGTGCCCTTTGAATACACTTACCGCAACGATAGCAGGCGCAAAGGTGTGCCACAATAATAATGGATGCGGTTTTACACCTTTAATTATATGGTTTGATTTTCATCCATTGCCATCGCAGCGAAATTGACAGTGAATTATGAGCACCAATAGGTGGAAGGAAGAAAGGAAGGATTGCTTAGCCACCTCAGCCACTACGATTTCGATTCTGCTTTCTTACATTTTGATGTGTTTATTACAAGCAGGCGTGGTTGTGGCTGCCGCCACTGCTGTTCCTACTGCTGTTTCCTACAACAAATGCATAAAAAGGCCTATTCGCTAAGTGCAGCTGGCGACGTTTTTGTAATCCCTTTAAACCAATCTTTGCATTTTGAATTATGCTTTACTATTATTAACAGCTTTAGGGTGCAGAATTTTTCCGTGATTTTAGCACTTTTTATAATTGTTTCATAATTGCAGCAATAGTGTTAAAGCAGCACGTGAACTTCATCATCCATTCACTGTAATGAACTTATAACCTAGACAGACGGCGGCGTAAATCGGGTTTACCGGCGCAGTTAATTCTGATCAAAATTTGAGACTAACAGACGGATTTATGCGGATACGTGAACAGTTCATTTACTTACATTACTAGTTTAGTCAGTAAAAGATGGGCAACAAATACAGATATTAGCTGGTCTGATACCAAAACATAATTATTTATTTAAACAAGATCTTAAATTCCAACTTCTCAAATTGTTCCCAAATATCAAAACAATTAATGAAATTAGCACCACCCTTAAAATAACCATGAAGCAAAACACTGTTGCTTGATGCACATAGAAAGCTTGCACTCTCATAAAAAGTTACTAAGACATTACGGCGATGGTTAGTGAAAGGCGACTTGCAGTGTATGCGTTTCTTCAAATGACGAATGAGATCATTATTGCACCTATAAATTCCGCAATCCATCGAATGGTGTAATTAAAAACCCATTTGCCAAAACGTGCATATCTGCTGTGCGCGCCGCTAAAGGCTGCTTTCTTCTTCTTCCCTGTGCAGCAGTTTATTGCTTGTTGTCACTTTCGCAATGGATCACGGCATTGCCGCTCGCTTAACAACTCTCTTGGTTGCTTGCTGCAGATTTTTTATCCATCACAGCTAGCCAAATTTTTTTTTAAATAAAATAATAGAGATGTAAGCGAACGACAGTTGCTTTTTTATTCATTTTTTGCGTGTAGAAATCGCTCCTTTTGATGCTAAAGGCTAACTATTAGATAGGTAAAATACTTCCCTGCAAGAAAGTGAGTCAGGAATTCGGCTCTGTTTTACATAAATTGCATAAAAAAGCTTGCGTAGATTCCTTTCTTATGACATTAAGCAAACTTTTTTCATGATTACGAGTGGATTCAATAAGTAGCCGTGTTAGTGTTAATTTTTTTATTTTATTTTTCAACGAATTCCCCTTATAGAAAGATACACTGCTCCCAACGCTCCGACTATTTTTTTAGCCCCTCCACAAAATAGGATTTGACGAACTCTCCAAAATACGCCACTGTCTCGGCGATGGCTTCCTCGTTTGAACTAAATTTTTTTCCCGCGAGCCATTTCTTCATATTAGAGAGCAAGAAAAAGTCGCAGGGAGCGAGATGGGGTGAATACGGTGTGAATACAGCTCCTTCTTTTTCGTCAAATGCGGCCGTACCTCCTACCAGTAACTCATTGTAGTATTGTCCAGTAATCGTTCTTCCTTTTTCTAAAAAATCCATGAGGATGACGCCGTTCGCTTCCCAAAAAATCGTCGCCTTAACTTTTTCGGCCAATGCGGCTGTCTTCGCCTTCTGTGGAGCAGATTCACCGGAAAAAAACCATTGTTTTGATTGTTAGTTAGTTTCTGGTGTATAATGATGAATCCAGGTTTCATCGACGGGCGTCAACTCGACGCAAAAATTCCTTCGCATCTCGCTTAAATTGCTCCAAACACAGATTCGAAGTTAACAGCCGCGCTTCCGCTTGTTGTCCACCATAAGAAATCGCGGAAGACTTCGGGCCGACAATTTTTACATCGCCAACTTATCATGTAAAATATTAATTACCGTTCCGATCGACACACCTGTAGCCTCTGTTACTTCGCGCACTTTCGTTCGTCGATCAGCGAGAATCATGTCGTCGTCTTTTTGAATGATTTCCTCGGCAACTACGTCTGCCGGGTGTCCAGGTCCTCCTCATCAAAAACGGATGTTCGCGCACGTTTAAATTCCTTTAACCAATATCCAACTGCGATCATAGATGGTTAAGCTTCCACCTAGATAGCATCCAACTTTGCTTTTATCTCTTCGCATTTTTTCCCATCCAAAAACAAAAAGTGAATTACCGAATGATACAACTCTTTATGCAAGATATGTGGGAACGCTACCGGGAGCTGAAAATGAAGAGCGACGTATTGTCAGAAAGAAAAAACGAGAGGCCGAAATACGGGAGTGCAAAGAGCTTGAGATGCTGGCCAATAGGAACAACACCCGAAAATTGTACCAGAAAGTTTGGCGGCTTTCAGAAGCTTTCAAGACCGAAGCATTTTACTGTAAAAACAAAGACAGCGATCTCGTGACTGACATCCAGAGGATACTTAAATTAAGTAGGGAACACTTCATTTATCACAGAGAATGTAAAGATCCCAATACCCAATCGTTGACGACGGGACTGTCGTTCCGCTACTCGACCATGCCGAGGTGAGAATAGCAATAATGCGGTTAAAGAGTAACAAGAAAGGGTGGCATAACTGGATCGTTTTCCTTTGAAAACGCTGCTTAAAACCCTATTTCAGCCAACGGGAGCTCTGCTCGTGTTCACAAGTGGTTAGGCGATTTCAATTGATAACCGAGAAGCTATCAAGCTAAAGAACCAAAAACTATCACCAGAGACTGTTCAGTGAAACACTAACTACAATGTCGCACAGAAGATATGCTGGTAGTGGGTTGATAAAACTAGACTAGAGAAATTGGGACTATCAACGGTGTATAGTCTTCACAAGCCCGCAGGAGAGGAACCAGGACGCAGATACGTTTTGTGTATTCGGAAATAAACGCGGCTCTATCCAGAAGTTATTATCCTTGTTTGCTCTGCTCGGGAGCATAGCATCGTATGCGGTTCTGGGTTGTTTTTTTTTTGCGCCGTCACATGTGATGCCGGCATCTGCTAGTTCGCGCAACATCGACCTTCGCCAAGTGACCTCTGCTCCCTTGCGGGTTATATAGTAGTCCAGTGCTATTCTCGTGATTCTATCTGGTAGTTTTCTATGCGTGTGACCTACCCAACGCCACTTTCTGCATTTGATTTACCATAGGATGGGCTACTCATTCATTGATCTCCACAGTTCGTCGTTGCTAATGGTGTTCGACCGGAACATTCTACAAATGATACTTAGTCATTTGTTGACGAAAGATTGTAGCCTCTGTGTGATGGTGTTGGAGATCAGCCATATTTCGCTTCCGTAAAACAGTACTGAC
The DNA here is from genome assembly GCA_037575425.1 of Anastrepha fraterculus. Taxonomy (NCBI): domain Eukaryota; kingdom Metazoa; phylum Arthropoda; class Insecta; order Diptera; family Tephritidae; genus Anastrepha; species Anastrepha fraterculus. Next base: position 26,455 of record JAYXIM010031861.1, on the reverse strand, counting down.
TTCACACATGAGCTGAATATTCGCAGTTTAGTGCATTCGCCCGAACGCCGCCCTTCCTTTGTTTAGCCTGCATGGCTTGAGGATTGTTATATTGGGTAGTCGAAAAAGTCTTTTCGTATTTTGTCAATAGATGTCGTTGGAGTCATCTATCTCCAGTGCTACCAATCATATTGTGTCATATCATATAGTGTGAGAAAGGTGACATTTTAAGCTTCATTTAACCAAAAAAAAATTAAATTCGGAGAAGTTGAAAAAAAGTTATAGTTGTTCAAAAATGAGTAAAAATAATGCAGAAATTCGCTATATTTTGAAATTTTAGTATAAAAAAGGGAAGAATGCCACGGGAATCACCAATGAAATTTGTGAAGTTTACGGAGGCGATGCTGTATCAGTTAGTGCAGCACAACAATGGTTCGCTCGCTTCCGCTCTGGAAATTTCGATGTGAAAGATGTACCTCGCTCCGGTCGACCTATCGTTGAAAAAGTCGATGAAGTTATGGAAAAGATTGACCAGAACCGGCACATAAGCTGCCATGACATCGCCAAGGCACTAAACATTCATCATCAAACGGTTTTGAACCATTTAATAAAGGCTGGTTACAAAAAGAAGCTCGATGTTTGGGTACCACATGAATTGTCTGTGAAAAATTTAATGGACCGAATTAACATCTGCGATTTTTTGCTGAAACGAAATTAAATCGAACCATTTCTGAAGCGAATGGTAACAGGAGACGAAAAGTGGATCTAATACGACACTAATGTGCGAAAAAGATCATGGTGCAAGGGTGGTGAAGCTCAACAAATGATCGCAAAGCCAGGATTGACGCCTCGAAAGGTTATGCTGAGTGTTTGGTGGGATTGGAAAGGAATCATCCACTACGAGCGGCTCCAGCCTGCTCGAACGATTGATTCTACACTTTACTGTCAACAACTTATGAGATTGAAGCAAGCAATCGAAAAAAACGGCCAGAACTGATCAGCAGAAAGGGTGTCGTCTCCCATCAGGACAACGCTAGGCCACACACATTTTTGATGGCTCGGCAAAAACTGGGAGAGCTTGGCTGGGAAGTTTTGATGCATCCACCATATAGCCCTGACCTTGCACCATCGGAGTACCATTTGTTTCGGTCAATGCAGAACTCCCTTAATGGAGTAAAGTTGGCTTCAAGAGAAGCCTGTGAAAATTACTTGTCGCAGTTTTTCGCTGAGAAATCAAAAAAGTTTTACACTGATGGAATAATGTCTCTAGAAGAAAAATGGCAAAAGGTGGTCGACCAAAATGGTACATATTTGGTTTAATAAAGTTCATTATAAATATAAAAAAAATGAGTTGAAGTTTGATTAGAAATACGAAAAGACTTTTTCGACTACACAATAATATTATTGGAAGCGCATTCCACATAGCATTGCTGTGATGGCACCTTTGAGATGTTTCTGACATTTTTATTTAAACATCCTTAAAAAACACGCAAAAAAGTATTGGAAAACTTGGCACGCTACCGCAAAGGCAGCCAGGAAATGTTAGAACTTTTGAATTAAACAAATACACTAATATGCGAAAAAAATTACTTTTTTTATTATTTCTTAATTTTCACAATTAAAAACTATATGTATCTCCCATTATAAGAAAGACTAAACATTTATTGATATAAAAACGACGAGGAATACGACTATGAAAATGTGACTCATTTAGAAGATTATTTGTTTAATCAAAAGGTGAATGAAACCGCTGCGAACATCAGTGGAAACCTGAATAAAATATCTTAAAGTTACTCTAGTGAACCTAACCGTAACCTTAAAATCAGACTCCACATCGCTTGATTACAGCATCAGTTAGCTCTTCTTCATTGCGAAATTCGAAGTATAGTAAATACGAATATGCATACCTCTGTGTGTGTGTGTGTTGAAACAATTTCCGCTCAAATGAATGGCACTTATAATTTATAACTCCGTCTTGTCGCTGTCGCGCCGCTTCAATAGCCACTTCTCAAGTTTTCAATGCCACTGATGACTTTATTCCGGGAAAAATTGCACTGAAAAATTACAGGAGCAGCAAAGATGAATTGTAACAGCCTATAGCTGCAGAGAGGGCGCGTCTTTCTGGTCAATATAAAATTATATGCAATTGTGGCAACGCAGTGCTCGTACATAGATAGGAGATTAACGTATTTTACAGTTGCAAAATTGAGTCCAGATGGCGTACAACTGCGCCATTGAATAACGGAATGCAATACCTACATGTATTCTTCTACCAAACTGCGGATTAACCACTGCAAGTGGACGATCGTTTGTATGTATGTATATTTGGTTGTTGTCTTTCTTGCCATTACTTAACAATTGCATTTCATTATTAATTCCAGATCAGTGCGCCAACAAATTGAAATAAAACCCACTTGTCTCTACTCTTTATTGCCGCGGCAACATTCGCACGAGCTATATACTTCTCTCCAATAGCTGCAGCGCAGATCTTCAAGCACTTTTTGCTCAGTTTTAATATCCATCATTACAGAAGCTTTACTTCCTTTCCTGCTTTCAAGGCAAATTTTTCTTTTTCTGTTCTGTAGTGCCGAGGCTGTAGTGCTGTCCTGTGACGTACAAATGTTATAAAGCCGCCTTTGTGCAACGAGCATTGGCAGTTGCTTCCGCTGCTGCAATATCTGCTTTGGTGAGTGGTGAAGAAATACGAGTAGCTGAAATGTACGGTGCGCCAGTTGAAAGGGAATACTTTTGATGTCTAAAGCTACTCATTCCCTTTTGCAAGAAAAGTTAAAAAAATGCCGGAAATTAAATAAGGAAAAGGCTCAACCATTCTATATTACTTTGATACTGTTGAAATTTGCTATTTGATGAAGAAATGGTGGGTGGATGGGTCGTCAAGTTTTTTCTGCATTTCATTTGGTATTTTTCAATTTCAGACTAACTCAATTTGAAAGATATACCATCGAGAAGCGCGCTGAAGTTATTTAGGCGTGTTATGAAAACGGGCGTTCAAATCAAAATGCATATCGCGTACTTCATCTTCAGTGATGAGGCACATTTTCACCTCAGTGGATTCGTCAATAAGCAGAACTGCCGCATTTGGGCGAATGACAATCTAAGAGTGATTGCCGAAAAAGCAATGCACCCACAAAGAGTGACTGTTTGGTGCGGTTTATGGGCCGGTGGCATCATTGGGCCGTATTTTTTCCAAAATGAGGCCGGTCAAGCAGTTACTGTGAATAGTGCTCGCTATCGTGAGATGATAACGAACTTTTTATGGCCCGAATTGGAAGATGTGGATGTGGACGATATGTGGTTTCAACAGGGCAGTGCCACTTGTCGCACAGCTAACGAAACAATGGCTCTTTTGCGTAAAAAATTTGATGGCCGAATAATCTCACGCCGTAGCGATGTCAATTGGCCGCCAAGATCATGCGATTTGACACCGTTGGACTTCTTTCTTCGTAGTTATTTTAAAGAAAAGATGTACGTCAATAAGTCAGCATCAATTTAAGAGCTAAGCGATGAGATAATTCGACACATTGACGGCATAGAACCTCAAATATGCCTCAGCGTCATCGAAAATTTGGACCATCGGACGGAGGTGTGCCGCCGAGGTCGCGGCGGCCATTTGGCCGATATTTTGTTGCATACGTAATGGAGCCATACCAATATTATCATAATAAAGAGAAATGACAATATTTTCTTAAAAAAAATGTATTTTATTTAAAATCAACACCGGCCCTTGAAGCTTAACCACCCTTCATTGGGTAAAATACAAAAAAAAAATAATTAAATATAAGTTAATTTGGTGTTTTTATTAACAAATATAGTACATTAACTTGGATAGAAAAAGGTGGGTAGTTGGGCAGATGGGCAGGTAAAAGTGGCATTCGGTCTCTAACCAACTCACTTAGGCGTTTGGCGATCCATTGTGATTCCACAGTAGCAGTTTATCTGCTATTCCCTGTTAAACCATTTGAATGGGAAAAAACAGAAACAATTTTGTTACCAAAGCACAGAAAGAAGAGTATTAATAAAACGTAGATAATTCATATACAGCCCGCATGAATTAGAAAATTAAAGACAATTTTTTCATGGAATTAAATAACTTTATTCTGTAATGTATTGCCCATTTTCATCAATGACCTCTTGCCAACTTTCAGGCAGCCTAATAATCCCACGTTCATAAAACTTCTGCTTTGTATTAGCAAAAAACTGAATCAGGTTCGATTTGACATTATCATCATTATGGAAATTTGTACCATTCAAAAGGTTTTGTAAAGATCGATGGTGCAAGGTCAGGACTATATGGTGGCTGTGGCAAAAAATCCCAACCAGGCTCCAATAATTTTTGCCGAGTGGCCAAAGATGTGTGGTGCCTTGCATTGTCATGATGGAATACAATACTTTTTCGATTTGTCGATTCGGGCCGCTTCTCTTCAACTGCATTATTTAATTTCATTAATTGTTCAATGTAATAGACATCAGAATTGATCGTTCGGTTGGGTGGTAGACAATTCCTTTGTAATCCCACCAAACTAATGGCCAAACCTTCTTTTGATGAATATCTGCTTTTGATGTTGTTTGAGTTGGTTTTCTGGCCTGCTCCACGATCTTTTCCACTTGATATTGTTGTCAACAACCCATTTTTCATAGCCAGTTATCAGTCGTTTTAAAAATGGATCATTTCCATTACGTTTCTTTAGAAAATCGCAACTGATAATGCGTTGGGTTAAATGCTTCCCTGTAATCTCAAGTGTGGTACTGTGACGATCCGAATCGATTATTACTTTGATTCGGGCGTCATCAACTTCTACTGGACGGTCAGAGCGTTTTCCACCTTTGAGAGAAAAATCACCAGGACGAAATTTGGCAAATCGATTTTGAGCCTGCCGTTCTTTTAAGGCTTAGTCACCATGTACAGCACATAACTTCTTATGAGCTTGCGATGCAGTTTTCTCTTTGCGGAACTAAAAAAGCAAAATATGACGAAAATGTTTTCAACGAACGCCAAACGAAAAGTAGGGAACCGATTCAAAATTTTTTTTAGTGATTATCAACTGAATTGCCAACGATCAAATAACAAAATATGTTTTACATTTGTACTACGTCTGCAAACTTCAAAATTCAGTTGAACCCCCATGGAGCGGAAAAGTTAGTAATCGATCGGTGCAAGATCCGGAGAATACGGTAGATGCTGGGAGGTCCATTCGAGTTCTTGGAGTGTGGCTTTGCGAATTGTGCAACATGGGGAGTGGCGTTGTCATGAAGGGATATGGTTTGACCATGACGATCAAGTTTCTTTCAGTCGAATAGCCTCATTTACGTGGTGTAGTTGGGAATGTAGAGCTCCTTGTTGACCGTGGTATTCTTTTCTAGCATTTCCCAGTGCACCATGCCTTCTCATTCCCACCAAAGACATTTCATGATCTTCTTTCGATGATGATCCCGCTTGACTCTCGGCTTTGGCGGATCTCCTGGAGCCACCCACTCCTTTCTTTGCTTCATATTATTGCATAATGCACCATTTCTCTATCTGCCGGGACGATTCGGTACAAAAAGCGCTGTTTATGACTGCGTGTTGCTCGATGGCGGGCGAGATGCTGAGAACCAATTTGAAGGCGACTTTCTTCGCTTTTTTCATTGAGCTCGCAAGGCACCCAGGCTCCCACTTTTTCGGTAAATCCCGTTGATTGAAGATGATTGGGAATCGTTTTATGATCGCAGTTCATTTTTTCCGCCAATTCATGATTGGTTTGGCTACTAATTCAGAAGACCTTCCGCTGCGGGACGTGTCATCGATGTCAAAGTCGCCATTTTTAAACTTTGAAAACCATTGCCGTGCTGTAGACTTGTCTATGACACCTTTTCCATACACGTCCCAAATATCCCGGGCTACTTCGGCAGATTTTTGACTCCGTTGAAAAGCAAAGAAGATTAGCTGTCGAAAATATTGATTTTTGCCTCCTGGGAATTCCATTTCTAAGCCTCAAAGCAAGTAAATAAGCTTAAATAATTCAAAAATCGAATGAATGCTTACCCTTTGCCAAACTGCAAACAAATTGTTTTAAAATAAAAATATATATAAAAACGCTATGAACTTATTCCCCAACCCAATATAAGACTCATAGTTGAAATAGACGGGTATAAAAATTATTATAAAAATGAGTAGTTGTGTACGAGGGGTGCCTTTTATTTGGCAGGATTTGGCAACTCTGGTGTTGCAATCTGGCATCTGACAGCTGTATCGCAAAGTTTGACATTTTTTGGCTTTTACGTACGCAGTACGTTTTGAAATACCAGCGCTATGTGTGTTGTTTACAGTAACTTAAAAGATTCATCTCGGTCCAAAAATGGAATTAAATCGTGAACATTTTCGTCCGATTATTTTTTACAACTTTCGACGTAGATTAACTCAGCAACATTGCATGGATGAACTTAATTCATTTTTTGGCGATGAAGCTCCATCAAGGACCAGTGTTTATCGATGGTATGGTGAATTCAATCGTGATCGTAGTTCACTCCAAGACGAATTTCGTGAAGGTCGTTCAAAATCAGTTGTTGTTCCGAAAACCATTGATGCTGTGCGTGAACTGATATTGCAAGATTGTCATGTGACCTATCGTGAGATTGAGACAATCTTAGGCATTAGTGGGACCAGCATACATTCAATATTGCATAAACATTTGACTGTCAAAAAAATCTGTTCGCGTTGGATCCCACAAAATTTGTCAATCACTCAAAAAAAGGCTCATGTCGATTGGTCGATGGAAATGCTCAAAAAATACGATCGCGGGGCTTCGAAACACGTCTATGACATCGTGACAGGTGATGAATCATGGATTTATGCGTACGAGGCCAAAAGTAAATAGCAGTCGACTGTATGGGTGTTTCAAGATGAGCCAAATCCAACAAAAGTTGTTCGCGCACGAAGCACTTCGTGGTTTTTCGGAAAAACTGGACATGTCGCAACCGTACCACTAGAACAACGCAGAACAGTAAATTCTGAGTGGTACACAACCATTTGTTTGCCAGTCGTCTTCCAAAAAATTAGGAAAACCAATCGCCAAAGACGGATCACTCTTCACCAGGACAATGCGAGCTCTCACACATCGGCTCAAACAACTGCATTTTTGAGCACCCAAAACATCGAATTAATGGGTTATCCGCCCTATAGTCCTGACTTGGCACCAAATGACTTCTTTTTATTCCCGTACGTAAAAAAACAAACTGAGAGGTCAACGTTTTTCGACACCTGAAGAAGCGGTTGCAGCATTCAGAATGCATGTTTTGGAGGTACCTCATTCAGAGTGGCAAAAGTGCTTCGACAATTGGTTCAAACGCATGCAAAGGTGTATAGATCTTCATGGAGAATATTTTGAAAAACAATAAAGTGATTTTCGAGGATTAAAATTTGTTTTTGTTTTCCAATCCCGAAATATAAAAGGCACCCCTCGTAGTTGATAACATTTTTCGAGCAGCTTTGCGTCGACTTAACCAGTTTTTCAGTGTATTCCGGGCTATGGTTTGCTCTGGAAGTTATTTCAATAGCTTAAATAAATTTTATGTTAAAACAATTTTCGCCCGACCTATAATTTTCGTGTCCATCCTTTATTCCTAAGATTGATTGAAGATTTATATGAATGCAGAAGCGTTTGCGCTTGTCCTATTAATGTCATTAATGTTACGATACAAATAAAAAAAAACAATGAAAGGCAGCCACGTTTCTGGTACTCGATTTATTGATTTGAATGGATTTTTTAATTTATTTTATTTAACTTTTCTGCGTGTTTATTTTAATTTATTTTTGAATATATTATACTCAAACCTGGGCTCGTGTCGTAAACTGCTGATGCCATATATAAAAAGATTAATTAAGAAATTTTTATATTTCTTAGCTCATTAAGTGCTATTGTTAAGAATAAACTTTTTCTTAACAATAATTTTTATTATCTACATGGGTATTGACATAGCAAAATGTCCGAACCATATAATTACTGTCAAAGTTGTAAGTTGTAACAAATCTGCTGCAATTAATTACACGCCGCAGCAACAGATCGAAAGCTAACCTCCACTGCTACGGGTGAATAATTTAAATATCTAAGTGAAGTATTTCTTATTGTACAAAGCACGGAAAATGTTTAAGTACAACGTTTATATTTTTATATTTTATTATCGATCGTAAATTACAAGCGATAATAATGGCATTCCATAAAGTCATAAAAGCCATGCATACCTGTACATAGCTGACATACTCAATTTATGTAAAATTGTAAATCATTTGCTTATTACTAGAGAACGACCGAACATCGATTTTTAAGGCCGAACCGAGCCGAACCGAACTTTTGCGCAAATTCGGCTGGTGAATGAATTTTACAAAATCCGGAATTTTACTACGGAAATAGCAAAACAGGCTCATAAGATTTCAAACTCATTAAATTCAGCTCATAACTTATACTTGTGTATGTTTGTAAGAATTCCAAATATGTGTACCTGTATTAATTATTTAAAGTAGTAGTCTGGTCAAATACTCAGAATACTGACAGAATCAGAAGCAGAATAATAATCAGTTTGACTTTTTCGTTTCAAATGTCCTAAAGAGCCAAAATCCTGTTTATAAGTCACCTATCTCTGTTTTAAGGTGTTTAACTTGGTGCCACACTACTACAAAAAAAATGTCAAAAAAAAACACAAATTGTTTTTGTATACTATTTGATGTCAATAATAACATACCATAAAATCAAAACGATCGCACTTTATTATCTTAAAAAAAAATCCTATATAAAAAATGTGTATTTGACCTGACTTAATACTCATAGTTGAATGATTTTAAATTGTAATGAAAAAACAATAACTTATCGGCTTTTTCACCTTGTTAGCGTCACCGCTACCCAGTATTGAGCTAACCTACAACGTTGAATATTTCTTCACTAGCCACACTCGATGGAGAAGCAGATCATTTCTTTCCACATAAAATGTAGACTGCAATGCTAGTATTCAAAAAATGTGACAAACACTAAAAGTTTCTAGGTTTTTTGAACGAAAAACAGTTCAGCCAAAATATAACCGAAACTGAACTGAAATTTTACGGCCGAACATGTCCGAAGGCAAACCGAAACCGAAGATTGGTCGATCTCCACTTTATGATACCAGTATTCAAAAATGTTTACAAATATTGAAAGCCTCTACACTTTTTGGACCAAAAGCAGAAAAAAAACATATTAGAAATGAGCGGCCGAAGTTCAGCCTTTCTCTAGCTAAAGTCGAACCGAAACCGAACTGAAGTTTTACGGGCGAAACCGAACTGAAATTGAAGCTCGGTCGATATCTACTTATTACTCTAACAAATGCAAGAACAGTAATTGGAATTTCAAGTATATTAACTTGCCTTAAGAGCTATTAATTCGTAAGCCGAAGATTTCTGCTCAAATATACTCCGTTGCAAAACCATAAACATACCATTTATTTTTATAAAAATATAGTTCATTCTGCAAAAAAACATGCAATGCAACATTTAGAACCTTTTAGCAATTTTTTCAAAATTTCATTAAAACTTTTTACCAAATTTTTCAAAATTTCATTAGTGCTTTCAAGTTTTTATATCGAAATTCTTAGAATTTTTCTGGATATCCATTTTTATATTGGGTATGGGAATAAGTTTCCGTCCTTTGTTAGCCAAAGTTATGAATTATTTAAACAATTAAATAATTGTTGATATTATGTGAGGTATGTGCCGTGGGAACCTACAACTTTCCTTCATCTTTTAGGCAGCATACAGCCTCTGGAAAAAATTTCAAGTTCTTTGACGTGAGCCAGTTTGCGATGCTCTCGTAAGAAGTGAACCGCTCTACAATAAGGGCTCTGACTGCATTGATAGGAACAGATGGTAATCCCATGGCACAATGCCTGGGGCAAGATTTCCCAACTCAGTACCTCTAAATATTTTTGGGATGATTAAGCAACGTGGGGCCTGGCGTTGTCATGCAGCAAAATCAGTTTGTCGTGTCTACCGTTCCATTCCGGCCGCTTTTCTTTGAGTTCGATTCAAACGAACGATTCATACCCAATAGTTCACTGAATTTGAATACGTTTGAAGTTTGTTTGTGAATAGAAGTTTTAAAATGAATAGAAAATACAGTTGATTTTTAACATTTCTTTTTTTGCTTTCTTTTTCTTATTGGCAGTATTCTTTCATATAAACAAGTTCGATTATGTACTATACTTCACAAAGATTTAAGAATTTTCAAAAATATGTCATCAAAATATTCAATCTTCAGAATCTTTAGAAAACTTTAGTATAAATCAAAATCAACACCAGAGGAACTCTGGAACACCTACACTGCCACTGCCTTGCACTTAACAACACACGAATAAATTGCTTAGGTTCTACATCATTTTCAACCTTAGAAAGCTGGCAGATCAAAAAATTAGTAGCCTACTTAATTATCTAAACTGTGTATTAAAGACATAATATAAAGTGCTTAAACGCTTCATACAAACAGTTAGTGTCACTACAGATCAATTTCTGATCTGTGCGCGACCTACAGGATTTTCCTAGTCCAACCTAACCTAACCTAGTATAATGAAGTGCAAGTTTGAAGTCGCTCACAAAATCGCTTTTTCGATTTTTTAAAAAATTTTATGCATCCGAGGTAGAACATTTTTTCTACATCAAGAACAAATTTGTAGCTACCCGAAACTTGCTCTTTATTATACTGAAATTGATTGGTCTACAAAATTGGTTGCCCAAAAAAAATTCCTAAAATGCGGCTTAAAAAGTTGAAAGTTTTGATGGAGTTTTGAACATTTTTTCAAAGTTGTATACAAAGTTTGAAACTTTGCGTTATATGGCGTTTGCTGTGCGAATGTTAACTAAAACAGTATTAAAGCATTAAAGAAAAAAAGTGCCACTAACTGGCACTCTAATCGAGATATAGGAGTTGCTATTAGGTGGTAAATTTGACTCAGTCCATTTCAATACCCGTATTCGAAAGTACTTTGGGACTGCTATTTATCATAATGTTTAATAAAACAGCTGAAGCACTACTAATCAGAATTTGTAACAGTCGAATCGATGCTGCCAACAGACCGCTTAAATGCTGCGATTTGGCGCCAACAAAACATTCTTTGAGGAGCACCGCAAGGGATATATGAGCCGTTTTCTTTGGCGGTGATTTAGGGGTATTTTATTTTATATGGAGATATTTACGCCAACCACCCAAACGCGAACTATAAGCTAAAATATGAATTAGAAGTGGCGTTTGGTGAGAGCCGAAACTTAAGAAGGTGAAGGTGGACCACTTTAAAGCTAACCGTAGACGAATTTTATTTCAAAAATCACATCTAATGCGCAGAAACTATGGATGGTATGTAAAGTTTTTTGGCCGAACACTATCCGAGATACGGACTTGTGGCAGATCACCGAGCAAGATCCAATCCAAAAAGTGATAAGTGGTCGTAAATGGCGAAGGATCGAGCACACTCTCAGAAAGGACAGGAAAAGCATTAGCATTGGGATGAAACCCACAAAGACACAGACGACCCAGTCGTCCACGAAACACTTGGAGGCATTCTAACCTTCGTGAACTAGAGGCAGTTAACCAAACGTGGGATGTCGTAAAGAAAACAACGGTTAGCAGAATAAGATTTAAATGTTTTGTTGAAGCCCTATGTTCTCAACGAATAAAAAAAATTTGACTGCTTTGACATTTTCAAAATTAATATCTTGGAAACATTTCATGGCAGCTTTCCTCTTCGATATGTTCGAATTGGAAAACTGCTCTGGAACACCAAGGGCCTAAAGAAGTTGCAGTATCAAAAGAAATATTATATCTATACAAATCCACACCTTCAACCATTTGGTGTTTCATGACCACAATGCGCTTGGAACTCGGGCTCTAACAAACTCTTGCCTAACAATCAATATATTTTTCGTTATTTATTAGTTTAAATTAAGTGAATTAGAATAAAACCCGAACGCCTTTTGGAATTTCTTTCGCTCAGAACAAAGATTGTACAAAATTATGTGACATTTGAAAGAAGCTATTCTCAGAGTTGGTCGGGCATCGTAAATTTGTTTCCTGATTTCCTTAGGTTAAACGAAGGTATCCGCAATTAAGGTAGCAGTTGATTGGTTGCTTACCACGGTAATTACCGTTAAGGAAGCAAATATTTACTCCGATAGTCAAGCGGCAACTAGGACCCTGAGCTCGTTATTTCTGCGTTCGAGATTAGTCGGGAAATGTCTGGCTTCTCTCTCCATTGCATTCGAATACTTCGACATCACGCTCATTTGGGTTCCAGGTCGCAGCGGCATAGAGAGAAACTGCTGGGCTGATGAGCTGGCTAGACAGGGAACTTTGGAGACGGTTTCGTCGCGAAACGAAAGGATTGGGATTCCCTTAAGAACTGTGGTCTGCTCTTGGAAAGATGGGCCTCGAGTCAACTCAGCGTGCGCTGGGCTAGTGCGCAAACGTGCAAGGTCGCGAGATCCTTCTGGCCACGAGTGGATCGGGGACGCTCGAGGGAACTCCTAAGGCTAACAAAGCCCCAGCTTCCTTTCCGGACACTGTATCCATGCAGTGAGACTTGGGATTGCCTCAAGTCCGTTCTGCAGAAGCTGTCTAGAGGACGAGGGGGAATCATCTCAACACCTTCTTGTCAGCTGCCCTGCTTTCATCTGGCAAAGATTTAGACATCTGGGCTGTCATTGTCTGCAGGTCTTAATATCACAGATCTGGTGAAATTCATCAGTAGCTTGTTGCGGCTAATTACGAACGTTAATCAGCCACCGTTGGCGTTGTTGTTAAATGCATGGTCATCAAAGTCTCTAAGCCCAAGGCTCCTTCTTCCTTCCCTTCTACTTTCTCCTCTCCCCAGTATGGCATCACAACGCACTAATTTTTGACTATTTGTCCAAGTGTGCCCTAAGCTAGGGCTGCCATTTAACCTAACCTAACCTTGGTTAAATTTAATACAAATTTCAGTTAAATTAAATTAATGTCCGAACACTAAAGGAACCACCATCAGCCGCATAGGTTGTGCACTTCTTAAAAATACTATATTATAAAAAAGTAAAAAAAAAATTAATATTTTTTTAAGATTTTTGCTTTATTAGAAGCAGTAAACCTTGCGATTAATTTGTGAAATATAACTTCGTTCACAGCAACCCTCCAGTGAAAAGTCAAACTACAAAGCATACATTTCAGTTCAATAACTGGTAGTTGATGGGAGGAGTAATACTAGTCCGAGAATGGCTCAAATTATACAAGTTCCAAAACGGCCAATTAGTCTTGCAAAATAGGGAAAAAGTTTTTTTTAATATTATATATGAAACATTAAGGATGCCCGCAATGAGGATTATACGAAAATTAATGTTGATTAATCAGTCTACAGCTGCTTTGTCCATTATGAACTAGTTAGTTAACAAGTATAACACTGCAGTGCACTGATGAATACTGATGACTGGGCTGAGTAGTTTATTAGCTGGTGTGGCGCTGGTGTGGAGCTGATGTGTCTGCAGACGATTAACATTTCGTAGGTAGTTCAGAGCTAGAAGGCTTGAGTACAGGTAATATACGAGTGCACTGCGTAAAATAACTATAGCACAGGGACACGTATTGAAAAGCTTTGGACAATTCATTTATTTCTCACTTAATTTTAATAATTTTTCTATGAAAACACAGTTCATTCTCCAACAAAAACCATATAAATCCAAGTTTCGAACTGTGTGGAAATTCAAAAAAACAAAACTTCAACTTTTTTTTCAAAATTTCACACTTTTATATCGGAATTCTTAGAAAAATGTCGGTCATGCAGATTTATAGGCCTTGAAATTTTGATGGTGCAAGCTGTAAGTGACTCAAAACTTGCGTTGATTTTTGATTTTCCGTATTCTGTCGGTGTTTTGTGTTTTCTTCCTCATAAAAAATTGTTTCTTCTTCTTCAACATTATTTAGAATTATTTTCCTGTTTCTACCAAAAAACTTATAAAAATATTAATATGCGATCCAAAAATCGGTGTTATTAATAATCGCACTCTGATCAGCACTCTTTCCATTTCTTTGGTGGTCTTCCTCGCGGGCGTGTACTGTTTGGTTGCCCGGTCATCACCAGTTTTGCCAAGTGGTCGTCGGTCATTCTGAGGACATTTTGCTTCCAATCTCGTCCTCATTTGCGGCCCCATTTTACCATATCGAGTATTTCGCACATTTCTCGTATGTTTTTATTCCTCATAAGATCTCGTAGAACATGACCGGTTATAGCGCTAAGTGCTCGCATCTCGATAGTTGAGATGGTTGTTCTGAAGCTGTTCTCAATGGCATACGTCATTAGGGGTCGAACGCTTTTTGTGCTCATTACTTTGTTTCGCCTTACGATGTCTCGCAAAAAACCAGAGACTCGCGCTGCTTTTTAGCACTGGCTTCGAACTTCATCTGTCAAGATTTTTGAAGAATTAATCTTTGTTCCCAAGTAAAAAATTGTTGTGCATTCCATATATGGAGAAAATTCCCAAGATCGTCGGTAAAAAAAAAATTTTGAAAAATCAACGCGATTTTTGAGCCACTTGAAACGTGCGCTTTATGGTGTTACAGCCAAATTCAAAGGGCTTTAAAGCGACATAATCGAAATTTCGATGAATTTTTCTAAATTTCGTACGAAGTTCCGAATTTTCAATGCTATAGGTTTTATTAAAGAATGAACTAAGTTTCCATTCAAAATCTTATTGGGAGGTTGAATTAGTTTTAAAGGTTTTTTTCGAAGATTTGGGGCTTTATTGTGAAAAAACGGTACAAAATATTTTATTTGAAGTATTGGCCATCGCTAGCTACAACTTTCGCCCATCTTTCGGGCAATTTCCCGATGCCGTTTCTCCAAAATTCTGGCCGCTGCTTGGCTATCCATGACTCAACCCATATTTTGGTAGCCTCGTACGAGGAGAACCGCTGGTCCGCCAAATCGAGACTCATATGCCGGAATAAATGATAATCGGAGGGAGCTATGTCTGATACGCCGACCTGATCCCACCAAATGCAGAGCATGATTTTCTTGCCGTGAATATTCTGCTTGGCCGTCGACGTTGATGCGTGGCCGGGCAAACCCTATGATTTTTAGCGTTTTGGGTTATCGTAGTGGATCCATTTTTCGTCGCCAGTCATCACCCGATGCAAAAACCCTTCCGATTTTGTCGCTCGATCAGCAATTCGCACGTAAAAAATCGCCGTTCGACGTCGCGCAGCTTCAACTCGTACGGGACCCAATGCCCTTGCTTTTGGATCATTCCCATCGCTTTTAGACGCTTGCGAACGGTTGATTTATCAACGCCCAATGCTTCAGCAAGCTCTTCTTGGATTTGGCACGAGTCCTCGTTTACCAATTCCCCCAATTCCGCGTCCTCGAACTTTTTTGGCTGGCCAAGACGCTTCTTGTCTTCGGTGTGAAAATCACCACTTTTGAATCGTCGAAACCAGTACTCACATGTTGAAATCGACGGAGTATGGCCTGGGTAGGCCTCCTGCAGCAATTCACGGGCTTGGGCTGTATTTTTTTTTTTCAAATTGAAGCAGAAAAGCAAAGCTTGCCGCAAATTGCGTTTCGACGGCACGAAATTTGACATACTCGGAGCACGAAAACACTGCGTTGCTTATACTTCAGCGAAATGACAGATACTGATAAACAAAGCCTAGGGGTGAGGCCGAATGAACGAACGGACTATCCCTCCTCTGGCATCGCGTACAGGCCACAGGCTTCTCGGTGCTTTGCGTCCTCTACGGATTATGTTTTCTCAATTTCGGCTAATTCTTTGCATGGAAAAGCACAGAATGCACCCTGTTGGCGGAAGCGAGTGCTCGTCCCACCTTAATGTAATTAGAATGGGCGGCAGTCTTACTCACATTTATCGACTTTGGCGTTTTTGCTCTCGTCCAATTTTATGTTAATATTGTAAATAGGTTTTTTTCACACCAAAAACTAATAAAACCATTTTAAAGCATAACTGGTTACTTGGAAAATTTCCCATAGAAATGCGCAATAAAATATTTTCAATTAATTTCTCGCAATAAGTTTGCGAAGTCCATGCAATAAAGCGCATATCTCTAATGACTTCTTTGCGATATCTCGTAAATAACTTAGACATAAAAATCTTTGCCGATCAAAGCAGCTTGGATGCCATGAAATAAATTTTTAAGCCTTTTATATCTGCGCTTTAGTACCTTGCAACTCGCTTTTTTAGCAAGTAAAGCTTAATCGTACGCTTGTATATGTATAGATGTATGTGTATGTGTTGTTCAGCGTTTTCCATTGAAATCCACAGGACAGAAATTATTCATTTGCATGTACTTTTATGCGATTGGCAATAAATTTCGTCACAGTAGAGTTAGAGGATTATAATTTTCAGACCCTCAGCAAATGTGCTACATACCAACAGACAGCTGTTATACATACATATGACGTGGTTTGAGCTGCTTAAATACCAAAACCAAGTTTAATGAAACACCATCTCAAAAACATTCAACGTCCCTTAAGTTGTGTTCATATATTTCAAAATGCAATAATCTTTGCTAGCCTGCGAAGATGGATTAAAAATTAAGTTCAACATCAGTGGAAAGGAAACGCATACAGTAGCCGGCGAGCTTACGGCGAACACCAAGCGAATTTGGCCTTGAAAGCAGCAGAACCGCATTAACAATGGCCGGCTGACTTGCAGCGGCGTCGAAACGTCTGGCTCTTTTATTGAGGGCTTAGGCATCATCGGCCGCGTATCGTAAATTAAAAGTGAAAATTCTTTATAAAAAACGATGGCCACATCTTAGTACAGGAAGCATGGACATAAATCAAAACAAAGGAACGGCAAGTGCAGCAGCCGAGTAGGCATTTAAATTTTTATGACGCGCTTTTTTAAGTGCTTTCATGATTTTAAGAAGATTAAGTAATTCAATAATTTTTTTTTAATATTTACTTTATTTCACTATGCTTTGAAGTAATATTTAGGTAACCGAATTTGAAACAGTCTGTGGCAGCTGAAAAACAGGAAAACTACAGCTATTATATATATCTATATAAAATATATATAAATATAAAATTGATGCCAATGATCGGTGGGTAATTGACCGAGCACACTTTTCCAATTTGCGGTGTGTGATCGACCGCTATTAGAATAACTTTTTTATCAATTTATGTTCCGGGCGCGATTGCCATTCACTTGGCCAGGACGATTCTTCTACAAATGTTCCAGCAGCTCACAACATCCGGGATTATCACAAGTATCCGAACACCACTTCGTGAGCGAGGCGAAGCACCCCAGGATAGCTGGTTGTGCACTGGGTTTGGGACCCGTTACGTAAAAATCCCCTCCAATGAAAATACGAACAAGACCTCGGATGAGAACTGATGACGACCCCTGCAAACGAATTAGGACTATAATTTGAGGGCATGCACCTGCAATGTCCAGTCCTTTAATGCGAACGTTACCTCTGCCTGGCTGATGTCCTCGTGAGAGTAAAGGTGGATAAAGGGAGATTTTTTTACATCTCGCTCATTTGCGCCCAAGTCCCGACGGAAGAGAAGGGCGATCCGACCAAATATTTCTTCTATGCCCGCCTAGAGCGCTGAGACTTAAGATTAGAATTGTGTGTCCGACTTTAGGACTACTGTAGCGTCAATCAGGAAAAAGTCTTAACCATAAAGGAGGTAACTATGTACCTTAACACACACGCCTTAACAAAAACTACCAAAATATCTTCTCGGATAGTCAGGTGGTCATTAATTCAATGAAGGCAGTTATACTAAGGTCAAAGGTTGCTCAGGAATGCATGACAAATATAAATAATATTAGCACTGTCTTCAAGCTCAGTCTTATATGGGTTCCGGGACATAGAGATATTGAAGGAAACAGTAAGGCCAGAAAGGGTTCTAATCTTCCACTGCATGCAAATAGAGGCAATATTGGAATTTTTATGGCAACTTGTAAATTAAGTATAAAAAAAGAATACATATTCTCCAAGAGACCAATATGTCATGGAGAGAAGAAAATACTTATGCTACAACCAGGCTAACTTGGCCGCAAATAGATAAGAAAAGGTCAGGAGCATTGCTCAACCTCTCATGAGACAATATCTCGAAGATTGTGGCTTGTGTCATCGGTCGTTGGCTGTTAGGTTGGTACCCTTCTAAGCTAGGAATATTTTCGCATGAATACTGCAAAAGCTGTAGAGACGAGGAAGTGGAAGAAACAGTAGAGCACTTTCTTTGAAATTGTCCAGCCTTAGCAAGGAATAGAGCAAGGCTATTAGAAAAAACCATTTTGACTCTCTTACGGAACTATCCGGTGTTGGGATCAAAACTATCCTACGTTTCACGAGCAACTTCGAGGTTCACACTCCTATGAGCGTCTAAATGGTTCCATAATAAATAAACATTAAGGTTCGGGGTTTGCACAGTAGTACCAAAGTGGCCGTGCATGATCTAAATTAGTTGGAGTTCTAAACCGGCTAGCCGCGGCTCCCACAAAAACCTAACCTAACCTAACGTACTGCAGACCTTCAACATCAAAATGACAGCAACAGATGTAGAATTAGCAGCTAATCGTTACAGGATTTTCAAATAAGAGCTGGTCAAAAAGATATAAAAAGTCCTGTATGAGAGATACTATATATATATATCTAATTGGTGCGTGCCCCCTTTTTGGGTGTTTGCCCGAGCTCCTTCTCCTATTTGTGGTGTGCGTCTTGGTATTGTTTCACAAATGGAGGGGCCTACAGTTTTAAGCCGACTCCGAACGGCAGATATTTTTTTATGAGGAGCTTTTTCGACGTTCTCTCTCTGAATTCCGAATGGTAGTCACGTACCAAGCCATTCGGCCACGGCGGCCGTCGAAATATTTTTTTTATTTAAAAAACTCATACACATATGCCTTTAAGACTTCTTAAAGTAGCGTAGTTTCGATATTGAGTATTCGCTTTTTGGATATGGGCCTGGGTTATGTTGGCTTTCGAGTATATTGGCTTATCTGTGACTTCAGAAAGCTCTCCAAGAAAAGTCATCGGCCGGTCTCCTTAGAGATTGGCATTACTCTTAAAGCGTTAGATCTTCTTCCGACCCTTATTCCAAATATCCAATACATCATTTGATGTTTTCTGGTTCTATCTCTTTCGAGAGATTCATGGCAAACTTGTCTCTTTTTTATCTGGATCGTGTCTAGATTATCCAGATAACATCAAGATTCCAATTCACTTCACCAACGGTCGGTCAAATCCATATCTATAATTTACTATTGCGAATGGTCCCTCTGATAAAGCCGGTCATAAGATTTTTTCCTTTTTTATCGAGAAGCGTGCTCATAATCGAAATGTTTATGTTATATGTAGAATAGAGCTTAAGGTAGAACTGCACACCAGTCCTTACGCTTCAGAAGATAAATTAGGGCCAAGCTTTAACAGGCAGCGAATAGATGAAGCAACTTGTATAAACAAACATATCATGGCAACGCTGGAAAGGAGCTGTCAAAACTTACATTTGCTTTTGAAAATAGTGAGTTATACCAGTTTTATCAGGCATAATCCTACTCGCTAGCGGCAAATCTTACTTGATAACTTTGTTGTTGCTTTCACATCCAAATTTTCCGTCAAGTGAGGAGAGCCTAGAAATAGCGAGCAGAGAAGAGAAATGGCGAATGGAAGGGGCCTTATGTATATGAAAACAGCTACAGAAACGAAGTTCGAAAAGCCCAGAATGCCTGAAAGCAGGCTTATTTTCTACATTTTACAGAAATTAAGTCATAAACAGCTTTTCGAATGAAAACTTTTCTTACTAACTAACTAAAACCTGGATAAATTCCAAAACTACAGCCCGAAAATACTGGAGTGAAGTTTCAGTTAATGGTGCGCTTACCTTGAATGGTAAAATAAAGGATGATTTTTTAAGAGCTATAGGAAAGTAAAATTCAAAAAAATGCATGACATTTTTATTTAAATCGATAGTGCAGTCCATATAAATTAATCTTTGAAGATTATTTCATGCGACTGCGGTTCAAATGGCCCATCCGCTTAGTCCAATGTTGGCATACTCTTTCAAATGTTTCGGCCGGTATCTCACATATAAATGCTTTAATGTTGTCTTCCAATGCGTTAATTGAAGCAGGCTTGTCTGAATAGACATGAGCTTTAACATAGCCCCACAAAAAATAATCTAAAGGCGTTATATCGCACGATCTGGGTGGCCAATTGACAGGTCCCGAGCGTGAAATAAAATACTCACCGAACTCGCCTCTCAACAAGTCCATTGTTACGCGTGCTGTGTGGCATGTGGCACCGTCTTACTGAAACCACATGTGATGCAAGTTAAGCTCTTGCATTTTGGGCAAAAAAAAGTTGGATATCATTTCACGGTAGCGCTCACCATTCACAGTTACGTTACGATTCGCAGAATCTTTGAAGAAGTACGGTCCAATGATACCTCTAGCCCATAAACCGCACAAAACTGTGACCTTTTCTGGATATATTAGTAGCCCTTGCAATTCTTCTGGCTGATCTTCACTCCAAAATCGACAATTCTACTTATTCACGTGCCCATTGAAAAATGAACTTCGTCGCTGAACACAATTTTTCGATAAAAAAGTGGAGCCAACTTTCCAAGAGCCCATTCACCAAAAATTCCGCGTTGCGGTAGGTCGTTCAGCCCCAATTCTTGCACCAGCTGTATTTTGAAAGGCTTCACACCTAAATCCTTTCGCAAAATTTTCCACGTTGTTGAGTAACAGAGGCCCAATTGCTGCGAACGGCGACGAATCGATAATTGATGGTCATTAACACTGGCCGATACAGCTGCGATATTTTCTTCAGTTCGCGCTCTACGTAAGCGTGTTGGTGGTTTGATGTGCAATAATCTAAATTTGGTTCTAAAGTTAGTCACATTAGCTCGAATAGCCGCTTGAGTGGGTCGATTAAACTGACCATAAAATGAAAGAAGAGCGCGATAAACTTACTTAACAGAACACGCATTTTTATAATAAAATTCAATGATTTGCTAGCGTTGTTCGTTTGTAAGACGGTTCATAGTTAAATTATTGACCAAACTGAAGATGTTTGACAGTGAAACAAAACACGAAACGTGCGTCAGCTGTTTAAACCAACTGTTTAAAAAGATAATAGCTAAAAAATCACCCGTTATATGTGGTTAAATATATCTTATAATTTGAATCAATTAAAAATAGCCTTCATTTGAGAAGCATAGTGCATCAGCCGCGAGTTTTAAAGTTCAGTACAAGATGCGTTGGCTTGGCCGAAGGACAAGACGGTGTTATATCCACCTGATAAAGAGATGAAAAATCAAATCTTTTCAAAAATAATTTATGCATACATACATTTATTTTTAAATAATTTCTATACATTTATTTCCACCTACATTTATAAAAAATCGAAAAAGTGGCATAGCCGTAGCCATTGGCATGAAACACCAAAAGGAAGAAACGCATTTTCCAATAGCAGTCGCCAATCGGCAGTCAATGACAAGCCTCTGGGTGTATTTCTGCTATGAAAAAGCTCCTCATAGGCAACTGTCTGACGCAGATGGCATACAACTGCAATTCCTCCATCTATCAAGACGCACACCACAAATAGGAGAGGAGCTTGATAAATCATTCAAAAAATATGTATAAAATCGGAGATATGGTAAGCCCGATTTACTCACCACCCCAATCTGCGCAAGGCTGAAACTTAAGAATCTAAAAACTACAGCTTTTTAAGTATATATCAGTCTCCCATCGGACGCGTTACCAGGTGGCGGATAGAGGAATGCTCGATAGATAGCCTTAAAGACCGTTTTAACTTATAAATTTCTATAATTTTGATGCTCTCTATACGCAGCACCAACAAGTAATGCAACTGAGCAACGCAGTTAATTTATTTTTATTTTATTGTCATTGTTATTTCTTCACAGCGTAATGACTTTCAGAGTCGCTACCTCACACACAAGTCATCATAGTCGTAATCGCCTTCACTTACAGGCAGTTGTTATTTATTTAAAACACTTAAGATAATATTTTACCATTAGTAGTTTACTTGTGTCAAACGCACACCTACATACGCCGTTTATGCTTGAGTATAAAATGTCTTCATTCACTCAAATATGCTTTTATTCGCGTGTTTCTAACTGCAGTTGCATATTTCACTCTAATATTTGTAGTCTCACACAAACACGCGTATATTCAACTACTCGCGGGTATCACAAGTGTCAGTTGACACTGTATCAGTAAAAATGGAGCTAGCAAATAGAGTAACTAACCACTTTGCTAGTCTAAGATAATGGAAGTGCGGACAGTTTAACAGATTTTGTACTAAGTACTCGTAATAGTAGTAGTTCTTTATGTATTTATAAATATTGCATTTTAGATTTCAAGAATTTATACAATAATTCATTTAAATATATAAATAGATAAAGAAAGAACTAATAAATTTGTGGCAATAATAATGCAATAAGAAATTCTCTATAGCGTAAGGCTGAGTATATACCTAAACCCAGTTAGTCTTTTCCAACTGTGGTCATTAAGTATATTTATTACTTCTGCTTCATTTAGCTTCACTGCGTTTATGTATCTTGTTCTGATCTCCTTCAGTACCGGACATCTTCCTAAGAAGTGCTGCATATCTTCTTCCTCATTTAAATTGCAGAGGGTGCATATTTTCTGAGCATTTCCATACGTAGTTGCATTTAGCTTTGGTAAACTACATCTTGCTTTGAAAATTTTTGTAATGTGAGCTAATCGCATATCTTCTTGAATACGAGGGGTGTTCAAAAAGTGTCGCATATATTCGAATTAGGATTTTTTTTAGCGATATGTTGGTACTCATGTCTCTCACTCATGCCTACGAGTTCGGCCATTTTGAATGTTCAGTTAATTGTTGACAGCTGCTTTGCTTGCACGTGTTTCGGCTCGTCTTCGATTTTGACCTAGAAGATGTGAACGACGAAAAGCGTGCCGGACGCCCGAGCACTTCAATAACAGACGAAAAAATTGATGAAGTGAAGAAAATGGTATTGGCCAATCGTCGAATCACCGTTAGAGAAGTTTCTGAGGTCCCAGACATGTCGATTGGCTCGAGCCATTCAATTTTTTTCAATGATTTGGGCATGAGACGGGTCGCCGCAAAATTCGTACCAAAACTGCTCGATTTCGACCAAAAGCAGCATCGCATGAACATTGCTAAAGAGATGTTGGACTCTGTCCGCGACGACCCAAATGGTGACGAATCGTGCGTTTATGGTTATGACGTGGAAACCAAAGCTCAATCATCTTAATGGAAGCTGCCGCACGAACCATGATCGAAAACAGCGCGCCAAGTTCGGTCGAATGTAAAAGTTTTGCTTACCGTTTTCTTCAATCGCAAGGGCGTTGTGCATCATGAGTTCTTGCCACAGGGTAAAACGGTCAATAAGGAATATTACCTGCAAGTTATGCGCAATTTGCGCTAAGAAACCTCCAGAAACGCCCGGATTTAAGGAAGAACAAAAATTGGCTCTTGCATCACGATAACGCTCCTGCTCACACATCGTTGCTTGTGCGCAACTTTTGGGCCAAAAACAACACACTAATGATGCCATAGCCCCAGCGACCGTATTCCCCAGATCTGGCCCCCTGTGACTTTTCGTTGTTCCCGAAACTGAAGAGGCCCATGAAAGGCCGACGCTACGCTACGATTGACGAGATACGAGATAAAGACGGCATCGAAGGAGGAGCTGAACAAGATAAAAAAAAAGATTTTTTGAAGTGCTTCGAAGATTAGAAAAAACGTTGGCACAAGTGCATAATATCTCATGGGGATTACTTTGAAGGGAACAAAATAGATATTAATGAATAAATAAATAGTTTTTGAAAAAGCACAAAATTCGCGACAATTTTTGAACACACCTCGTATACGAGTATGGTTCCCCTTTTGAGTAGTCTACATGTTTTTAAATTCGCGTCGCACTTGACTGTGCTTTTTGCCTCGCCATGTTGAGATCTTTTATTTCCATTTTGCTAAGAAGTTGCACACAGCGATCTTGCCAGTCTGTAGCGGTGATGTTTTCTTCAGACCGAACTCCATTCCCATGTCGTTCATATGCTTAAGCCCAAACACATTTTTACTTAAGATGCCTTGTGTTAGTTTGTGTGGGAGTCTGCTGCAGTTGTATTTAAAAATGGTTTTCCAGATATACTTAATGTGTAGTTCTACAGAATAAATGTGGCTATCTTCTAAATTAGTTTCTAGTGTCATTGCATAATTTGGAGTGAACTCGGTTAGTTTGAGGATTCTTTTAATGAAGTAACGTTGAGGTTTATTTACTTCATCGAATACGGCATACCCCCAAACTTGCGCTGCGTAGGTTTGTATCGCTCGCATACCGCTTGGAACCGCTTCCATTTTGATTTTAATGAAATAAATGGCTTCGCTGAAAAATCGTTCCATGTGCAATTAATATTAGCTTTTGCTGAAGTATTTCTGGCTTCTAAGTGCTTGACCAATGCCATTAGGGGTGTGAGAATGACAATCAGATATTTATATTCGGCCACCAATTTAATTTCTTCATCTTGGTACCACCAATTTCCAGCCTAGGAAAGTCGTCCACCTCTTCTAAAGACCATCATCTCCGATATATTGGGGTTTGCTTCCATATTCCGTTCAGCGCAGTATTTCTCCAGGTAATTAATCATGGATTGCGTGACTTTACGGTTATCCGCCAGGAGAACAATATCATCGGAGAAGACGTATATTCATGCACTCAATCAATAGTCCACCTTGCAAATCATTTAGGTATAAAATGAACAATAATGGCGACAACAGACATCCCTGTTTCACATCAGAGCAAGTTTCAAAATAGTCGGATACTTCTTTTCCCGTCCAAACCGCAGATCTAGTATTATTCTAGATACTTCCCATCAGGTTCGTTATTTTACTAGATATTTTGTAATATTGTCACAACTAGTTACATGGCTCAAGACTAGTGACGAACACCGCAGTTTGGTGAAATCGCTACTGCAGAACCACGTACGTTTACTGCAGGGTACAAAATGGATATGGCTACTTGCGCATTATCGCCAAGTAAACAATTTTTCACGATGACTGTCATAATTTTGCGGTGATTTATGCGCACATTACGTGCCGGCATGTTGCCATAAACATAAAGAATTAAAAAAATATTACACAAATGTGTTTATACGTATAAATATTATGAAAATGTAAACTGCCTGTATGAATTTGTATGCACCTACGTACATACATATACATTTGCGTTAACTGAATTATTTCATTCATTTACTAAATACACTTGCCACAACGACATATTTTCTCGCCAATGCCAGGTGAGCAAAGTGAAGTAAACAATTTTATGTATGCCAGTGCTCGAATACATTCACATTAATGAGCGTATTTACCCTGCAGGAAAAATCGAAACTAGTATGGAAACGTTCTAGTTCAGATACTGGGATTTAGTAAAATAAATCGTGCTAGTTCGTGATTCACTAGAATAATACCAGTAATAAGATAATACATTTTTCTGCAAATCTGTTTATTTTTTTTAGATAAAAAAGAAGAGACTGACACTGATTTATTTGAAAAGCTCTCGGTAGGTAGGTAGATAGGTGAAATGGTTGAAGTACCACACTGCCACTCCCCAAGTAACACTAAAGCGCCGTTTTGATACCATTATGAGAGCTGCAGCATATCTACAGTCAATCACAGCTGTTGATGTAATGGAGAAGACTGATGAGATTTAGGTTGACGCACTGCCCCAGGCTGTCGAAGAAAGAAGCACACAATGACCTTAATCGTCTAGCT
Source organism: Anastrepha fraterculus (assembly GCA_037575425.1). Lineage (NCBI taxonomy): Eukaryota > Metazoa > Arthropoda > Insecta > Diptera > Tephritidae > Anastrepha > Anastrepha fraterculus. The sequence goes on along the minus strand of JAYXIM010031861.1, from coordinate 662 downwards.
TTCGAAGCCGGACATTTACAGAGAAAGTGCTCAACAGTCTGCTTCTCTGAAAGGTCCCCACAGCTTCTGCAAGGGGGGTTAAATGGTAAACCTAGCTTCCGCGTGTGTTCCGATCATCCACAGCTACGAGTTTAGAAATTGAATGGCGAGGAGTCCAAAGAACTTTCTGAGTCCTAGGTTTATTGTACTAGGACCAAAGATTCCTGGAAATAGGGCATGAAGAAATAGAGCTCCGACTTTTCTGCGCATTCCTGAGAAATAATTTGTGCAATTCCCCTTTAACAACTGTCATGTTACCTGCACACCCAAGAGATTTCATCTCCCCTTACAAGAGTTTATTAATTTCGTTCGGCACCATTGCGTCGTCATAGCCTTAATGGCGGCTTGATTATCGGAGAAAATGTTAATATCTCCCTCGGCCCCACGTTCCCTAAGCATTTTGCATACCTGCAAGATCGCAAAGAAATGCCTGAAAATCACTAGCAGTTTTAGGCAGTTTAAAGGAGGTAGATAAATTGGCTGATTTAACGAAAACCCCCGCTCCGACTCCCGATTCCATCTTGGAGCCGTCAGTGAAGACAGAGGTGCAAGCTTCGACGCTGATTTTCTCCTCTTTCCAATCTTGCCTATTTGGAAGCTCTAGATCCAAACCTATTCAATAA